>QJPP01004278.1:0-66648 GCA_003996215.1 Jaltomata sinuosa
CTACCTGCACTGCTATTACCTCTGTCTCCTCGACCTCCCTGAAAGTTACCTCGCCCACGCAATGGATGACCTCTAGCATAACCACCTCTATCTGCTGGAACCACATCCTTGGACTGCTGCTGAGCCTGGTTACCAGTCTGTCTTGAGGGCACTCCCTCTTAAAGTGGCCCAGATTACCACAGTAGAAACAACCGCGATCCAGTGTAGTCTTGTTGGTAGATGTGTAAGAAGCTCCCTGGCCTCTAGGAGTTAAAAAAATGCTGACTAGCTCCCAGACGACCACCTGTGGTAGCTGGCAAAGTTGACTGAATAGGACGGGCAGAGTATGCCTGCTGATGATAACTCGTGGATTACAAACCACAAAAATTCCCCTAATTCCGGGACTTCTTGGATAACACTTTAGCCTTCCCAACCTGCTTAACCCCTTCTAACTTTTCTACATAATCGGTGACCTCTAAAGCTTCTCCCTGCTGAAGTCATGTGAACAAAAACACTTGAAAATCCATGTTCAGACCCTTTAAAAACAACTGAATCCTCTCCTTTTCGATAACTTGGCCTCATAAGCTGTAACACCCATAATTTAGACCAGCATTCAAAACCCAGAACTCAGAAAAAAATTCATCTCCATACAAGCCCCACAGGTTGACCCACGGGCATCATGTACCCGACGGCCCTTTGGGGTCCCCGTGGGAAGATCCCAGAGGCCCTGCCTGCATATCATAGCAAGATAGGGCTGCCCACAGGTGTTGGAGGTCCGATGGGCCATGGGGAAGCCAGTGGGAAACCAACAGTGCCCATCCCAGCCTCTTTAGTCCTAACGCGTAATCACCACGGTCGTCATAGACATAATGGGTCATAGGAACTATCGTGGGAACTATCTAGAGTACCAACCCCAGCTTGGTCTATTGCAACACCCGGGCCGATGAACTATCGCAGGTCCAACGCCTTTTGGGTAGCCCATCCAGCGAAGGATTTTTGCAATTTCTATTTTGAGTTGGGGGCATTCAAGTCTATTCCCAATTCGTTTAAACTCTGATCCTAAGTCATTTTAGGGGTAATTAAAGGGGGTTTTATGCTTTTTCCCTCATAACTCCTAAACTAAATCGACATTTTGCAAATTCTAAAAGAAAAGAAGTGTTTCCTCTTAAGAACAAGCAGGAGAGTTTTCTTCATGTTCAGCACCAAATCCAAAGGTTTAATCGTAGAATCTTCTTTCAGGTGTGTGGGATTTTATCAGTGGATTCCTTTCACCCATTGAGTCCCTAGAATCATCTTAGTTCTTTGGATTTTAACTAGTTCTTCAGACCTAGGGTTCCTAATTCTTATGTAAGTAGTGCAATTTAGATTCTATTATTTATATGATATTGTTTACATGTTTTCTTGGGGACCTAAGATAGATATATGTATAGAGTTTAGTAACCCTAGCATGTGTTAATTTTAGTACTCATAACTTACACATGTTCCAGTTAATTCAGTCAATTATGCTTCAGAATTAGAATGCTATCAGTTTCAGTATTATTGTTGCATTCTCACATGATTATCAATATTTGAGCTATCCAGTACTCCAGTTGCATTCATTGCTTATACATTTACTTAGGAGTAGGCTTAGTACTGATCAGACGAAAGGATGAAGGATCTGTTGTCAGATTAGGCTGAGACCTTTAGTAGCAGTCCCTAAGTCCCATAACTACGGCACCACCGTAGGCATGAATGGGTCATCTATCAGCTTTAGGTTGATCACTATTGTCACTAGTGAACATCAGTTTAGTGGATCCACGTCAGACTTGTCTTAGCCTTTATACCCTGACAAGGTATATTGAGCCATTTTCAATGGGGATTATATGTCAAACTCCATGTTTAGCTCACGTGGTTACATGTCGGTTAATAGTAGCTCCCATAGTTCAGATTCATTATTTCATTGACCTTGTATTCAGTTATTCAGCTCAATTCAACATGTTACAGTATTTATGTTATTTACTTGGTCATTGTATTCGGCTTATCTCTCAGTTCATGTTTCAGCATATGTTTCTATATTCATTCTTTATGATATACAACTTGCATATATCCCACATGCTCAGTACATTCGAAGTACTGATACATACCTTTGTGCTACATATTTCCATGATGTTTGTTCAAGCGCTCAACATTCAGACTGCACTTAGTACGATTCCCCAGTCCTTACTTAGCAGCATCAGTGGTGAGTCCTCATAGCCCGAGGATAATGGTTTATCTTTATTCTTTCAACATTATATTTTAGTTTCAGACTTTTAGAGTTAGCAGGGGGCTTGGTCCAGCAACTCACTTCAGTTAGAGGCTTTCAGACATAAAATAGAATCAGCTCTTGAGTATTTCAATTACTTTCAGACTTATCACATTTTTAGATATTTTTATATATTCAGTCATGTTTGGATTTCTTTTCCAACTCTTATATTATCAATCAGTTATGTTTTCTGCATAGCTTAAATTTATCAAATATTATGTAGACATGCTAGAGCATGGGTTAGCTTGGGGTCACTTGTGACACTAAGCACCGTGTTGTGTCAAGGGGGTAGCCTCCGGGTATGACAAACTTGGTATTAGAACATGAGGTTCAAGTGTCCTAGGGTGTCTGAAAGCCGTATCAAGTAGAGTCTTATTCATTGGTGTGAAGTGCGCAACACTTAGGAGGGAGAAGCTATGAGATATCAGTAGGAATAATTTCCCTTCTTTCCTTTCCAGATCGTGCTATAAAGTGTGAACACTATTTAGTCTCCTTCTAACTCATGCTCTACACATTTCAGAAAAATGCCTCCCAGAAGAGCCAACTCCCAGAATCAGCCAGCACCAGCAGCTCCAGTAGACCCTCTGAATAAGCAAGTCACTCATGCCGAATTCAGGGCTACTTTTCAGGTGCTTTCTAAGGCCATGACCGCTCAGTTCAATCATCAGGCAGTGGCACCAATTCCACCTCAGACTAACTCTAACGCAGCTAGAATCTGATACTTCACTCGGATGAACCCTCCATAATTTCATGGGTCCATGTTCGAAAAGGATCCACAAGAATTTCTTGATGACATTTAGTAGGCGACATATATTATGGGTGTCACTCCGGTTGAGAGGGAAGATTTAGCCGCCTATTAGTTGAAAGGAGTGTCTTACACTTGGTACCAGTAATGGAAGGAATCCCATTATGATAATGTAGGTTCGGTGACTTGGAACCGCTTCAAGACTGCATTTTTGGATAGTTTTTTCCCGTTTGAGCTCAGGGAGGACAAGGTCCAAGAGTTCATCAATCTGAAGCAGAATGATATGAGTATGCAGGAGTATGCACTCAAATTTACCCAGCTGTCTAAGTATGCTCTGGCAATGGTAGCTGACTCCAAAGCTCGCATGAGTAAGTTTGTGTCAGGGGTATCCGATAATGTGGCTAAGGAGTGCAAGACTATTATGCTAGTAAAGGAGATGGATATCTCCAGGTTGGTTACTTATGCTCAGCTGATCGAGGAGGAGAAAATCAAAGAGAGGGGAGGAGACAGTATGAGATCTAGGACATGTGACTTTAACTACTCTTAACTGAGGTCGGAAGGTGGTAACCACTCTCAGTTCCACAAGAAATCTTCAGCTCCAGCCTTATCTTCTACTAGTTCCCAAGTGCCTAAGTTCAGATAGGACCAATGGGATAGGGCACCAGGCTCTAGGTTCCCAGGTAGTGTCATTGGAGGGTGCACTCATCCAACTTGCAAGAAGTGTGGTAGGAACCACCAATATGAGTGTATAGAAAGTAATGGAAATTGTTTTGGGTGTAGCAAGATAGACCACAAAATGAAGGATTGTCCAATAGCTTCTTAGAAGGGCAAGGATGCTTGCCCACAGAATCAGGCTAGTTCTACAGCAGCTCCAGTGGGTCACCCTACTCAGCAGGGTGCCTCATCTAGTATAGGTTGTGGTTAGTGCCAAAACAGGTTGTATGCTCTTCTGACTTGACAAGACCAGGATGATTCTCCCGATGTGGTCACGGGTATGTTACAAGTCTTCTATTTAGATGTTTATGCATTGTTAGACCCAGGGGCTAAACTTTTCTTTATAACTCCTTATATAGCAGTAAATTTCAGTGTCAGTCCAGAAGTCCTCCCAGAACTCTTCTCAGTCTCTACTCCAGTTGGTGATCCATTTATAGCTAGACGAGTATACAGAAGTTTCCATGTCATAGTTTCTCAAAAAGTCACCTCAGCCAATCTTGTAGAGTTAGAAATGATTGACATCGATATAATTATAGGCAAGGATTGGATACAGTCCTGTTATGCATCAATTGATTGCAGAACTAAGATCGTTTGGTTCTAATTTCAAAATGAGCCAGTCTTAGAGTGGAAAGGTAGTACCTCAGTGCCTGTAGGTCGATTCATCTCTTACCTTAAGGCCAAAAAAATGATTTCCAAAGGGTATATCTATCATCTTGTTCGAGTTGAGGATTCAAACTCTAAGACCCTAACTCTTGATTCATTCCCAGTGGTGAATGAGTTCCCAGAAGTGTTTCCAGAAGATCTTCTCGGAGTTCCTCCCGAAAGGGAAATCGACTTTGAAATGGATCTCCTTCCAGATACCCAGCCTATCTCAATTCCTCCTTACAGAATGGCTCCAGCTGAGCTTAAGAAATTGAAGGAATAGTTGAAAGACCTTTTAGATAAGGGCTTCATCAGACCCAACATCTCTTCATAGGGTGCTCCAGTATTGTTCGTGCATAAGAAATACAGTACTCTCAGGATGTGCATTGACTATCGTCAGTTAAACAAGGTCACAATCAAAAATAAGTATCCCATTCCCAGGATTGATGACTTGTTCGACCAACTTTACGGTGCTAGTTTCTTCTCTAAGATATACCTCAGATCAGGCTATCATCAGCTCAGAGTCAGAAATTGTGACATTCTGAAGACAACCTTCAGAACTCTGTATGGTCATTACAAATTTGTAGTTATGTCATTTAGACTAATGAATGCTCCTGTAGCTTTCATGGATTTGATAAATAGAGTGTTCAAGTAGTACATAGACTTATTCGTCATTGTCTTCATCGATGATATACTTATATATTCTTATAGCAAGAAAGAGCATGTGAACCACTTCAGAGTAGTGTTGCAGACTATCAAAGATCTCCAGTTGTTTGACAAGTTCAGTACGTGTGTATTCTGGCTGCAGTCAGTTGCTTTTCTTAGTCATATGGTGTCTAGTGAGGGCATCTGAGTTGATTCTCAAAAGATTGAGGAAGTGAAGAACTGGCCCAGACCTACTTCTACGACAGACATTAGAAGTTTCTTGGGTTTGGCTGGTTATTACTGGGGTTTGTTGAAGGATTTTCCTCCATAGATGCCCCATTGACCAAGTTGACCCAGAAAATGTTTAAGTTTTAGTGGTCATATGATTGTGAGAAGAGTTTCCTAGAGTTGAAGACCAGGTTTACTACAACTCCCGTTCTAACTCTGCAAGAGGGTATGGATAATTTCATGGTGTATTGTGATGCATCCAAAGTTGGTTTGGGTTGTGTTTTTATGCAGCATGGTAAGGTTATAGCTTATGCATCCAGACAGCTTAATATTCATGAGAAAAATTACTCGACTCATGAGCTTGAGCTTGCAACAGTTGTATTTGCCCTAAAGATCTAGAAACACTACGTATATGGTGTTCATGTAAATGTGTTCACAGACCATAAGAGCCTTCAGTATGTGCTCACCCAGAAAGAGTTGAATCTTTGTCAGAGAAGATGGCTTGAGTTCCTCAAGGATTATGATATGAATGTGCTCTACCATCCGGCTAAGGCCAATATAGTGGTTGATGCCCTCAGCAGACTGTCCATGGGTAGTGTGTCCAATATCGAGAAAGAAAAGAAAGAGTTAGTCAAGGATGTTCATAGGATTGCTCACCTAGGGGTTTGCCTCATGGATACGAAAGATGGTGGTGTGATAGTCTCGAATTGGTAAAAATCTTCTTTGGTAGCAGAAGTGAAAGAGAAACAAGACGATGATCCAATATTGCTTCAGTTAAAAGGTGCAGTTCATCAGCAAAGGGTACAGGTTTTCTCCCAAGGGGGAGATGGTGTGCTTCCTTACCAGGGTCACTTATGTGTTCCCAGTGTGGATGAGTTGATACATCATATCCTCAAAGAAGCCCATAGTTCTAGATATTCTATTCATCGCGGTGCCATAAAGATGTATCATGATTTGGGAGAAGTCTATTGGTGGAACGGCATAAGGAGGAACATTGAAGATTTTGTAGCAAAGTGTCCCAACTATCAGCTGGTTAAGGTAGAACATCAGAAACAAGGAGGTGTCACTCAGGATATAAGCATTCCTACTTGGAAGTAGGAAGTTATCAATATGGAATTCATTACGGGTTTACCTCCTACTCGCAGACAGTACGACTCAATTTAGGTGATTGTGGATAGGATGACCAAGTCAGCCCGTTTCCTAGCAGTTAAGACTACAGATTTTGCAGAGGAGTATGCCAGACTCTACGTCAGTGAGATAGTCAGGTTGCATGGGGTTCCCTTGTGTATCATCTCAGATAGAGTTCCTCAGTTTATATTTTATTTCTAGAAGTCTTTTCAGAAAGGTCTTGGTACTCAAGAAAATCTCAACATAGCATTTCATTCGCAGATGGATGGCCAGGCAGAGTGAACCATTTAGACCTTAGAGGACATGTTGAGGTCTAGCGTGATCGATTTCAAGGGTAGTTGGGATGATCACCTACCTTTCATAGATTTCGCCTACGACAATAGTTTCCATTCCAGTATTCAGATAGCCCTATATGTGGCACTTTATGGGCATAGATGTAGGTCACCGGTTGGTTGGTTTGAAGTAGGTGAAGCAGCCTTGATTGGACCAGATTCATTTTATGAGGCCATGGAGAAAGTTCAACTCATTAGAGAAAGGTTAAAGACAACTCAGAGTCATCAGAAGTCCTACGTAGATGTGAAGAGAAGGGACTTACAGTTTGAGATAAATGATTCAGTCTTCCTGAAAATGACACCCATAAAGGGTGTGATGAGATTTGGAAATAAAGGGAAGCTCAGTCCCTGATATGTAGGCCCTTACAAGATTCTGAAGAGGATTGGTAATGTGTCTTATGAGTTAGAGTTGCAAGTAGAATTAACAGCGGTTTATCCAGTTTTCCATATATTATTGTTGAAGAAGTGTGTTAGTGATCTGACATCAATTGTTCCCTTAGAGAGTGTGGTTGTGAAGGATAGACTCACCTATGAGGAGGTTCTAATTGAAATTCTTGACCGTCAGGTTCATAGGTAGAGAAATAAGGAAGTCACTTCGGTGAAAGTTTTATGGAGGAACTAGTCAGTTGAGGGAGCTACTTGGGAAGTAGAAGCAGCCATAATGGCCAAGTATCCTTACCTCTTTCCTTCCGACTCAGTTTCATCTTGAGGTAATAGTTCCTCTCTGGTCCCTCTGTCTCCACATATGCATATCAGTCTCAGTATCATGTTTTCCTAATTATTTAAGTATTTTCAACATGCTTTCATGTCCTTAGAACTAGACTCAGTTAGATATCATCCTCTAGTATTCAGTTGGTAGTGATTGCAGCTCTTTCCCTCCAAACTCAGCTTAGTTAGTCTTCATTAGAGGACAAATGATCCCAAGGGGGGATATTGTAACACCCCAGAATTCAGACTAGCATTCAAAACCTAGAACTCAGAAAAAAAATTCATCTCCATGGAAGCCCCACGGGCTGACCCAAGGGCATCATAGATATGATGGCCCATCGAGGCCCCCGTGGGAAGAGACCTAAGGCCCTGCCAGCATAACTCAGCCAAACAGGGGTCCCCACAGGCGTCAGAGGTCTAGCAGGCTGTAGGGCATCTCGTAGGAAACCACCAGTACCCATCTCAGCCTCCTTAGTCCCGAAGGGCAATCACCATAGTTATCGTAGATGCGATGGGCCATGAGAGCCATCATGGGGACTGTCCATAGGAACAACCCTAGCCTAGTCCATTCCGATGCCCGGGCCAATAGTCCATCACAGGTCTGATGCCCGTCAGGTAGCCCATCCGGCGGAAGATTTTCTAAAATTTCTATTTTAAGTTGGGGGTATTCTGGTCTTTTCTCAATTTGTTTAAACTCTTATCCTAAGTCATTTTAGGGGTAATTAAAGGGATTCTTACGTCTTTTCCCTCATAACTCCTAAATTAAATTGACACTTAGCAAATCCTAAATGAAAATAAGCATTCCCTCTCAAGAACAACTAGGAGGGTTTTCTTCAAGTTCAGCCCCAAATCCAAAGGTTCAGTCGTAGAATATTCTTCCAGGGATGTGGGATTTCATTAATGGGTTTGTTTCACCCATTGAGTCCCTAGACTCAGTATAGTTCTTTGGATTTTAACAAGTTCTTCCGACCTAGGGTTCCTAAATCTTATGTAAGCAGTGCAATTAAGATTCTATTATTGTATGATATTGTTTACATGTTTACTTGGGGACCTAGGATGGCTATATGTATAGAGTTCAGTAACCCTAGCATGTGTTAATTTCAGTACTCATAAATTACACTTGTTAGCCAGATAATTCAATCAGTTATGCTTCAGAATTAGAATGCTATCAATTTCAGTATTATTATTGCATTCTCAGATGATTATCAGTATTTGAGCTATCCAGTACTCCAGTTGCATTCATTGCTTATACATTCAGTTTTGGGTAGGCTTAGTATCGTTCGGACGAAGGGATGAAGGCTTTCCTATCATATTAGGCTGAGACCTTTAGTAGCAATCCTTAAGTCCCAGAACTACAGCGCCATCGTAGGTATAAAAGGGTCAGATGTCAACTTTAGGCTGGTCACCCTTGTCCCTAGTCGACATCAGTTTAGTGGATCCACGTCAAACTTGTCTCAGCCTTTATACCCTGGCAAGATATATTGGGCCTTTTTTGATGGAGATTATGCGTTGAACTCCATGTTTAGCTCACGTGGTTACATGTCGGTTAATAGTAGTTCCCACAGTTCAGATTCATTATTTCATTGAACTTGTATTCAATTATCCAGCTCAGTTCAGCATGTTATAGTATTCTTGTTATTTGCCTGGTCATTGTATTCAGCTTATCTCTCAGTTCATGTTTCAGCATATGTTTCTATATTCATTCTTTATGATTTATAGTTTGCATATATCGAAGTACATTCGAAGTACTGACACATAATTTTGTGCCACATCTTACCATGATGTATGTTTAGGCGCTCAAAATCCAGACCGCGCTTAATACGATTCCCCAGTCCCTACTCAGCAGCATCAGTGGTGAGTCCTCATAGACCGAGGATGATGGTTTATCTTTATTCTTTCAACATTATATTTTAGTTTCAGACTTCTAGAGTTAGCTGGGAGATTGTCCCAACAACTCACTTCAGTTAGAGGCTTTCACACATAGACTAGAATCAGCTCTTGAGTATTTCAGTTAACTTTCAGACTTATCACATTTTCATATATTTATATATATTCACTCATGATTGGGTTTCTTTTCTAACTCTTATATTATGAATCAATTAAGTTTTCCGCACAACTTAAATTTTTTAGAAATTCTCTAGATATGCCAGACCATGGGTTAGCTTGGGGTCACTTGTGACACTAAGCATCGTGTTACGTCCAGGGGTAGCCTCGGGGCCTAACATAAGCGGAGACCGACATGCTACCCTGTTCTTGAGCCAGGAACTCATCCTTTTTGCAATCTCTCAAAGTACGAGCTACATACTTCTCTAAGAAGAGAGCATGAAACTTATCCCAGGTCAGTGGAGGAGAAACAAATGACTGATATTCCACATGAGACCTCAACCACAGCTTAGCATCACCTTGCAGCTGGAAAGCGATGAACTCAACCCCATGTTGTTGCATAATGCCCAGCTTGTCCAGCCTCTCATAAGAGTCCAATATGAACTCATAAGCATCCTCCTTCTCAGTACCCTGAAACGTAGGAGGTTTCAGCTTAAGGAACTTGGTCAGCATCTGGTGCTCACTTCGTGTCATAACCAGACCTAGCATTGGTCTGAAGAAGTCCTCTCTGCCCGACACTGCATCCATTCTAGGAACTGTAGTAACCACTGACTGAGTACCCAGAACCTGATCTGCCATACCCATGGGATTGGCTCCAGCACCAACCATCCCACTCAAAAAGGACCACACCTGCTGAAATGCCTCAAGCGAGATAGGAGGAATGCCTGCACCTCTAGCCGGTGCGACCTCCGCGTAATCAACACCTTTCTCAACAACGACCTCAACTTCCTCTTCAACCTGATCCTAGGGTGGGGGAGGGGTCGCTTCACGTGCTCATGCAGCTGCCTGAGTTCCACCCCTACCGGGTGCTACTCTACCTTTTCCCCTGCCCATTCCCCTTCATCTACCTCTGATAGTGGGGCCCGCTGCAGGGACCTCTAGTCTCACTATGTTGTTCCTCGTATTAACCATTTGCGGACAAAAGAGTGAAAGAGTTAGATACCAATTTGTATCACCAGATAGCAATTGGAATCAAGTTATAGCACGAAGGAAGGAAGAAGAGATAGTTTCATAAAGTCCTATAACCTCTCGAAGAAAAGTACAGACGTCTCTGTACCGTTCTACAAGACTCTACTAGACCCATTTTGGTATGATGAGATCAATGAACCTAGGTCTCTGATACCATTTTTATCACAACCCAGACCTGCCGTGAGTGGCACCCACCTAACCCCCTGGATGAGCAAACTAATAATAACCAACACTTAGCGTAATCTAACAGCTTCAAACCAGTTTCATAAAATAAACTAGAATTTCAATATGTCAAACACTAAGATCATAATTTCTGCGGAAAAATCCTTCCTAAAACCTGATAGTCAGTGTACCAAAACAATCTGCCAATGTATAGAATACGAGGATGCAACCCAAAATAAATAAGTGTTTAAGACCAAAACAAGTGCGCTATAACTAAAAGAAAGAAATCAAGGTAGCTCGACCAAAGCAACTCAGCCTTGATGTCTAGAAATACTGGGACTACAAGTGAGGTCGTGCATCAGCCACTGGATAATTGTTTGTACTCACAATAGAAAAGTAAGTGCATAATCAGTACACAACCACCGTGTACTGGTAGGATCATCATCCAGTTCCAAATAAGCAGAGTATGAACAGTAAACCATAACATAGTAAGGCACAGTAAACATATAATAAGCCATAATATACCGGTGACAAATCTTTTCCTTAGCTTATCAACCACTTGAAAACAGATGACAATCATTGACACATTCAATGAAAACAACATATAGATAACCCTTTTCACATAGCCCGGAGCCACCAAGGATCCCCCTAACCATACCTAAGTGTTCAACATGCGACCCTGGTCTACACCAAAACCAACCTAACATACACATATAATTACCTGACCTCTCATGGACCATATGCAATAATCACATTTCAATAATATACAACCCGATCCACTCATAGAACAATCTAAAGAATACAACAATTGCAAATAACATAACCCATACCAGGTGTGGTAATCGATCCAACTATTATGAATTCCCGTACCAAGCGTGGTACCCGAGCCAACAATTAGTACACCTGTACCAGGCATGGTACCTGAGCCAACCATTAGTAATTCCCATACAAGGCGTGGTACCCCATCCAACCAAATGTCACACCAGGTCCAATCAATCACAACCAATGAACAAACATACTTGTAAAACCAACAAGCAAACAAAATAAGTTCATTTCACAAGACTGATTACCGGACAACTAGACATTCACAATTCACTCCCTAAATATGTAACTCATACACTACTACAAAATAGTACATGAACACATAATGAATATTAAAATCAATAACCATCACCTACCTTGAAATACTCGATAGCTCTATTGAACCGGAGCCTTCCATTTTTTCTAATCTCTTGCTTGTTCTTGGTCTAGAAACAAATATATAATAAGTATAATCAATTACTGGCCCAATACCCGGATTATGCAAAAATCCCAATTCTCAGGCCAAACTATGATCATTCCACGACTTTCTTGGGCCTTCCCACCATCAATTCACCTAATGCTACCATTTCTATGGATAAGTTTAGAGAATTATGGCTAAATTATCAAAACCCAACAATAATTAACAAGACCCAAAAACTTCTATGCCCAAGAATCCCCTTTTTCCCCGGACTCTTCCATTCCTAGGTTAACCATAACCTTTCCCCAAATCAAAGACTAGAAATTCTACTCCGTAGGAAAGATAGTACTAAGTTAGGGGAATAGAATCCTTACCTTTAGGATGAAAAATGGTGGAAAATGGAGTAAGTTCAACCAAAATTTCCCTGCCCTTCTCCCAAAATGTTCTTGATGAAAACTGAATATTTTGGGGAAGTTTTCTTCATTAAATCCCGACTCGTCCGCTATGGCATTCCATGCCCTATAGCGGTGCTGACCGATATTGACTTCCACTATAACGGTAATTTCTCTGCTATAGCGAAGGTAACTATAGCAATGTATCAACTGCTGTGGCAATTCACACTGGACAGATAGTTGTAAAGTTCCCCAAAAGAGCCCATTTTATAACACACTTGATTTCCTGATATTTCAGAACAACCCTTTCACTTCAACCCTCATACCGAGAGTTCTACTTACCCAAATTCACTTCTGAAAAGTCCTTCGGACTCCTCTATGTCTTAGCTACAAGGAAAACTAGCTCAATATAAGACACATTACCCAATCCTCACCTAGATTTCACTAGATCATACCTTGCTCCAAAACTGATCGAGACTATCCTAGCACAAAATATTTAACTCCCAAACCCGAAAGTTTTCTATCTCTAAACTTGGCACGAAAGGTTTACCCGTAATGACAAACCCATTCATTAAAAGAGTCAAAATACAAAGCCACACAATACCACAAGGGTAATACTACCAACCACCATGAATACTATAATGATACGAGTAAAATAAGACAGGTATGTAGAAGCGGACAAGGTCTGGGGTGCAAAGATAATAAAACCCAACCCAAGGATGTTAATTAGTATAATTATAGCCTATATACACAAAGTCTAATATGGAGAAGACCCTAACCTACCTGTCATCTGATGACAAGCTACTAGAATGATGATGTCCAAGCCTAAACTGCTCCAAGAAGCTCTGAACAGTAGTCAAACTATCATAAACATATTCTACGCAATAAACTAAGACTAACGATACCCATATTGCTAAATATATAGTTAGTCGGGTCAAAATTTGGGTAAAAATCCAGCCCGCAAGGACCACAACCTAAAACAAAAAATGAAAAAATGCACGATGATCACAACACTCCCATGAGTGCATGCTCCAAAATTGATCGAATTTGGCCAGTAAAAAGGGCTCAAAACAGCCCTTAAACTAGGAGAATTTTAAAGAGGAAAAACAAGAAGAAAATCGAAACAAAAAGGAAGAGTTCACCTACCATGATGAGAAGAAGCAATCCTACGGAATGAAATCCTTGCAATCACGAACAAGCAGACCCAATTTGAGCAACTACAACCAATAAAGCCCCAAGCTTAAGGAAGGCACAACAATGGAGGTTTAGCTTATGGAGAAGACGCATTTGGGGAAGAGGAAAAATTACCAAGCGAAGAGGGAAGCAAGATTTAGCACAAATATGTGAATCCCCAGTCCAAGAACTGATTAGGAGTCAAATTTAAGAGAGGGAAATGAATTTTATAGTGAGAGAACCAAGGTTAAAATGGCTAGAAATTTGTGAAGGAGAAAACATATAGGCCTGGCCGCATGCTAGTGCTATTGGCACCTGCACAGCACTATCACGCTGAAGGCAAGCAGGCAGACGAGCATGATTATGCTGCCTGGGCGCCGTTGGCGCTGAGGACATGCCTGCTGCAGAAAAACTAGTTATGATGAAAACTTCCACAAGGTGTTCCAGGCATAATTGGAACTCGATATTCAAAAACCAAACAAGCTACTATATTGGAAACAATGTTTGCGACTCAAGAAAATCAACAAAACTTTCATACGAGGTCATTTAGGAGGAATGTTGACCCAAGTCAACACTAGCTAAAACCAACCAAACATCCAAAATGAGCCCTGCTAACCCGGGACCCAAACCAACTACCTATCTAACCTAAACTCGATATTCCAAAGCTGATAAAACTGTCAGATTTTGAATCTTACGCTCCGATCATCAAAAATTGACCAAAGTCAAACTTCTAACTCCAACTGTCCTGAAAATACAAAAAGCAACACAAAACCACACTGAAAGTTTCCAAGCCCCAATTAAAGGTCTAATTAGACCAAAATATATGCTCCGGAGCTAATGTAACGGTCAGAATTTGATTCTGGGCATATTAGCTAAGAATGTTGACTAAAGTCAATGATTTCCTAAGTTAAAGCTCTAAAACAGGGAAACACCCATAAAAACCAAAAAAACAGCTAGGGAACTGAACCACCAGTCCTAGCAAGTCATAAATTACTTAGCGCCACTATAGGCAAGCTCTAACAGTACAAAGAAAGAATAAACACAGGAATGATCGAAAGGGTCATTATAGAGGAGGGAAACAGTTGCGATGGAGGAAGATGGAGGAAAAGGTGATGGCAGTGGAGGAAGATGGATGAGGAGGAGAAGGAGGTGGTAGAGGAAGATGGAGGCGGGGACAGTGGATTTGCTTTGGTGGAGGAGAGAAATCGAGAAGGAGAGAAGAGAAGAGAAAAAGAGAGAAATTGAGAAAAGACCTTACCGGGTCTATATCTTTTAAGAAAAGTGACAGACAACGTCGCTTAATCCATCGTTTTTCTTCATTAATGATTGACCATCTTAGACAAAAATGTGATGGACAAAGACACGATGTCCATCACTTTTATTTAAAAAAAAAATATAAATCAATAAATTAAAATCTTAAAAAAAAGTCAGATAGCGTCTTTATTTTTTAAAAAAAATAAAAAATTAATAATTGCAACATTGTCCATTTCTTTTATTAAAAAATAAATATAAATTATATGTAAATAATATTAGCACAAAAATCTTCAAAAAAATGATGGCAAATGAGACGTTGTCCATTGCTTTTGCAAAAAAATAAATAAACTTAAAAAAATAAGAAAAGTAACGGACAACATCACTTTTGCCATTGCCTTTTTTGGAGCGATGTTGTCCGTCGCTTTTTTGTCCATCTCTTTTTGAGTTATTTTTAGTAGTGTGAGACTTGGGCTGACTTGATGATTTTAAATATGCTAGATTTTAATGTGATTCTGGGCATCGACTGGTTATACCCTCACCGAGCGATTTTGGATTGTTATGCCAAGACCATTACCATGGTCATGCCCGGCGTATCCCCAGTTGTGTAGTGGGATTTTGTTAGTCGTGCACCATTTGGGATCATTTCTTGCCTTCAGTCTAGGAAGTTGATTTTGCACGGGTGTTTGGCTTATCTAACATATGTCCTGGATGTTAGTGCCGAACCTTCTTCTCCAAAGTCGATCCCTGGGGTTAGGGAGTTCTTAGATGTATTTCTGACCGACCTGCCAGGTCCTTATACCTGAGCGTGATATAGACTTTTCCATTGAGTTAGAGTTGGGTACCAAGCCCATTTCCATTACTCTGTATTGTATAGTTCCAGCTGAGTTGAGGGAGCTTATGGCTTAGCTTCGAGACTATTAGATAAGGGTTTTATCAGGCCAAGTGTTTCACCTTGGGGTGCTCAAGTTCTGTTTGTGAAGTAGAAAGATGGTTTAATGCAAATGTGTATTGATTATCGGTAGCTGAATAAGGTGATTATAAAGAGTAGGTATCTGATGTCGCATATAGATGACTTGTTTGATCAGCTCCAGGGTGAAGCAGTGTTCTCTAAGATAGATTTGAGGTCAAGCTACCACAAGTTGAGGATTAGGGCGGAGCACATTCCTAAGACATCCTTCAGGACATATTATGGCTATTATGAATTCATGTTGATGTCTTTTGGGTTGACTAATGCCCCCGCAGCTTTCATAGACTTGATGCATAGGGTGCTCAGGCGTTACTTGGATTTGTTCATGATAGTCTTCATTGATGACATAATGATATACTCGCAGAATGGAAAGGACCATGAGCAGCCCTTAAGGATCGTACTCCAAACTTTGAGAGATCATCGACTTTATGCCAAGTTCTCAAAGTGCGAGTTTTGGCTTGAGTGAGTAGAATTCTTAGGACATGTAGTGTCTAAGGATGGTATTAGAGTGGATCCAGGAAATATTGCAGCCGTTTGTTATTTGCCGAGACATACTACTCCTACCAAAGTTTGCAGCTTTATTAGACTGGTAGGGTACTATAGACGGTTCATTGAGGGATTTTCTTGCATAGAAGCACCATTGACTAGGCTAACTAAGAAGTATCTTCCATTTCAATAGTCAGATCAGTGTGAGGATAGCTTCCAGAGGCTTAAGACCTTATTAACTTCAGCTCCGGTGTTGACATTGCCAGTTGAGGGTCAGGGATTCTCAGTGTATTGTGATGCTTCATCAGTTGGTCTTAGTTGTGTGTTGATGCAGTAGGGTTGAGTGATAGCATATGCGTTAAGGTAGCTGAAGGATCATAAGTGCAACTACCCCACTCATGACTTGGAGTTAGTGGTAGTAGTCTTCGTACTTCAGATCTTGTGGCACTATCTATATGGAGTTCATTATGAGATTTACACCAACCAAAGTAGTCTTCAGTACATCACGAGTTAGCTAGAGCTAAACTCTAGGCAATGGAGATGGGTTGATTTACTCAAGGACTACAACTTCACTATTTTGTACCATCCGGGCAAGGCAAACATTGCAGCGGATGCCTTGAGCTAGAATGCAGTGAATATGGGTAGCTTGGTTTCTCTTTGTATTTTGGAGTGACCGTTCCCCTTGGACATTTAGTCCTTGGCTAATCATCTTGTTAGGCTTGACTTGTCAGATCCCAGCAAAGTTATTGCCTGTGTTGAGGTCCGTTCTACTCTGGATGATCAAATTCAACAGTTTCTGTTTAAGGATCAGTGATTGTGTGACATTCGTGACCAAGTTGTGCAGGGTGAGGCCAGTAGGGCTACTTTAGATTCTGATAGTGTTCTAAGATTTGATGGTCGCCTTTGTGTTATGAGAGTTGAGGATTTGATTCAGTTGATTCTCTGTGAGGCTCACTATTCCAGATGTATAAAGACTTGAGACAACTTTACTGGTGGAGTAGTATGAAGAGGGAGACAACATAGTTTGCATCTCGGTGCTTAAACTATCAACAGGTTAAGTTCCAGCACATGAGATTTGGTGGATTGATGCAAAGACTTCCCATTCCTGAGTGAACGTGGGAAGAGATCACTACAGACTTCATAGCATGGTTTCCACGCACTTCTCGAGGGTTTTACTCTATTTGGGTTATTATTGATAGGCTTACTAAGTCTGCACATTTCTTGTCGATTCATTCTTTTTATAGAGTAGAGAGGTTGACTCATATTTATCACCAAGAGGTTGTTTTTTTGCTTAGGTTTCCTGCTTTTATCAGTTTGGACTGTGGCACTCAGTTTACATCTTAGTTTTGGAGGACTATTCAGCGAGAGATGGGTACAAAGGTTCAGCTTAGCACTGCATTTCATCCACAGATATATGGCCAATCCGAGAGGACTATCCAGGTCTTGGAGGACATGTTGCAGGCATGTATTCTTAACATTAGAGGTTCATGGGATCAGTATTTGCCTTTGGCAAAGTTTGCATATAATAATAGTTATCACTCGAGTATTTGCATAACGCCTTTTGAGCCATTGTATGGTAGACATTACAGATCGCCGGTGGGTTGGTTTGATGGTTTAGAGTCCAGGCTACAGAGTACAGATCTACTTTGTGATTTCCTAGACAGAGTTCGAGTGATTCAGCATAGACTTTTGGCATCCCAAATACGTAGAAGAGCTGCACAGATTGCAAACTTCATGCCTTAGAGTTCAATGTTGGTGATTGAGTTTTCCCTTGAGTGTCACCCAGGAAGGGCGTGATGAGAATCAGTAGGTGGGAAAGCTTAGCCCCAGGTATATTAGGCCATTAGAGATTCTTCAGAAGGTTGGTAGTATTTCTTGTCTATTTGCTTTGCCTCCTATGCTCTCTACTATGCACCCAGTAATCCATGTATCTATGTTGAGAAATAACATTTCAGAATAGTCACATGTGTTACAGTGGGACTTAGTGCAGTTTGATGAGAGTTTGACTTTTGTTGAGGAGCCGGTAGCAATTCTAGCTAGAGATGTCAGGAAATTAAGGTTTAGAGAGATTCCTGTGGTTAAGGTTTTAGTGAAGGAACCATCCGGTCGAGGAGGCTACCTGGGAGACCGAGTGAGATATGAGGGCTTAGTATCACCAGTTGTTTGAGCCTTTAGGTACTCTCTTTTCTTGCCTTTTGAGGACAAAAGTCCTTTTTAGTAGTGGATGATGTAATGACCCTTTCGGTAATTCTTGCATTTTTACTTTCTTTGTACTGCTAGAGCGTTAGCGGCCCTAAGTCATTTATGACTTACTGGAATGGTGGTTTGGTGCCTGGGCCATTCGTTAGGTCGTTATGACCATTTCCCTATTTTAGAGCTTTAACTTAGGAAATTGTTGACTTTATTCAACATTCTTAGCTAGCATGCTTGGAATCAAATTCTGACATTTTGGTTAGCTCTGGAACGTGGATTTTGGTCTAGTAGGACCTTTAGTTGAGGCTTTAGAACTTTTGGTATGGTTTTATCTTACTTTCTGACATTTCAGGCTGGTTGGTTGGAAGTTTAACTTTGGTCAACTTTTGGTGATCGCAGCATCAGATCCAAAATCCATCAATTATATCAGCTCTGTAATGTCGAGTTTAGGTTAGATTGGTGGTTGGTTAGGGTCTCGAGTGAGCCGGGCTTAATTTAGCTGTTTGGTTGGAATTCGCAAGTGTCGACTTGGGTCAACATTTTATCGAGATGACCTCATATGGAAGTTTTGTCGAATCCATTTAGTCTGGAACATCGTTTCCACTCTAGTTACATGTTTGGTTTGGGTGTATCGGGTTTCGATTTTGCCTGGAACCCCTGTGGGAGTATTTTAAATATCCTGGTTTTTCTGCAGTAGAGCAGTGCTCAGCGCAATCGCGCCTGGGCGCGGCGATCGCACCCTTGGCCCTTTCATCCTTCAACGCAATCGCACAGGTTCCCCTGTTGCTCTATCAGCGTGATAACGCCTGGGGACCGCGATCGCGCAAGTGCTCCTGCTGCCTCCTTAAGCGCGATCGCGCCTGTAGACCGTGATCGTGCAGCTCCGCGACATACAAAATAAAGTTTGTCTCCTCAAATTTTCAGCTTCATTTCTCATTTCCTCTCTCACACTAAACCTTTTCCCTCACCTAAATCTTGGGCAAATTCATATCTTAGCCGTGGGAATTCATCGATTGGTGGATTTTATCATTTCCCTCTTTGTTTTGGTAAGTTCCTCTTCTCCAATTTCTCCATAGCCATGGCTAAGCTTCCATGGTTGGTTCCTATCTTATCTTGGGGTTGATTTCTTTTTTATAGCTGCATGGTTGGGGATTAATCATTCGTAGAGATGCGTATTTCACCTCGTTGACCTTGCTTCCTTTCTCTATGTTACGTAATTCTCCGTCTTTATTCTTGGTTATGTAAAGTTTTTGCATTTTGATTCCTTTTCATCTTTGAGCAGTTTTAGGCCCTTTCCTTGCACGAATTATGCTCAGTTTTTGAGCATATGTTACTGGTAACGTTAGGAACCTCATGGTAACTTTTGTTTCTAATTTTATGTTGCGAGGCCCATGGGCCTGCTTTTGACCCAGATTTTGATCCTGCTAAAATATTAGCTTTATTGGTATCATTAGCTTCATATTTATGAGTAGATTATGTTCTTGCTAGTTTAATTGCTATTCAGGGCTTCTCAGAGCAGTTCGGGCTGGGGTGATGGCTTCCCAACAGCTATTCAACGGACTCCAGGTATTTTATTCCTTACCTACCTTAGGCTTTTCTTATATAAAATATAATTGTACTATTTAGCATCTTTGGGTTGGCTTTACTAGGTTGGTACCCTAGGCGTTGCCCGCTTTCCTTCTGTCCATTGTTATTTCCTCCATTGGCTTTAGTATTTGAGCTAGCTTTGAAGTATTACCCTTATGGCCCTGTGTGGCCTTTGCTTAAGCCTTTGGACCATAGACGGTGGGATATTTAGGGAATGTCCATGAGTCCCGAACATCGATTTGTGACTATGAGCAGGTTATCTATGATGTAAAGCAAATTGAGCCTGTGCAGGGCCGGTAGGTTGATTGTGGGCGGTTGAGCCATTGGTTGAATTTGATCATATCATTATTATCATGCAAAGAGTTTTCTGCATTGATTTACTACTACTACATGGCTGCGGGCTAACTATCACTAGTTTTTCTAAACTTTGCATGGCCCTGAGGGCCCATTTTCAATTATAAATGGCTATAAATAGATTTTAACTAGTTTTATAGATCTTCTTGGAGTAAAAGTGATTTTGTAAAGGTTTTTCACACTGATACTACACTCGGTTGGGCCAGAGTGTTAGACATGAATTTTTACTAATTTTGAGTTGATCTAGACTCGACTGGGCCATTGACGCATAGGGACTCATGCAGATCTTGACATCCAATACATATGGTGAGCTCCTGGCGACTGGGGCTTAGATATATCTATTCTTTTGGCAGTTGACTCTTTTGTTCATTCAGAGACACTTGTATATTTTATTTTTGTACTCTCTTGTACTCTTTATAATTTGTAGTCATTCATGTACTTTTGATACCAGGTATCGGGATGGTATAGTTTATATATATATATCTCTAGATTGCTTCCTTCTACTTTGCTTTCCTTATCTTGCTTCCGCTTATTATGCTTCTTATGCGTGATTTCTTAGCTAGTATCCTATTAGTAACCATTTTGGGCTACGGGGATTGGTTCACCTACAGGGAGGTTGTAGGTTCCTTCATGACCTTAGAAATTGGGTCGTGACATAAATGGGATAGGATGAGAAATCTGTCAGCACTGTTAGCTCTGAAGCATGGATTTTAGGCTAATAGGATCTTTGGTTTTGATCTCGAGTCTTTCTGACTCATTTTTGGCACTTGTGTAGTTTCTAGGCAAAGCCACCAAAGTGTTGGCTTCATTCAACATTTCATTAAGACAACCTCTGTTGGTCATTTTAATGATTATTTTGAGTCTGGAATGCCGTTTCCAATTGGGTAGCATATTTGGTTTGTGTTCACGAGGTTTTGAATAAATCCCGAGGGTTGTTCAGAGACTTGGTTAAGTTGTGGAAGTTGGTACAACTGATTCTAGTGCAACCACTTTTGTAGAGCTGAGCCGCACCGGTTGAGCCGTACCTGTAGAGAAGCAGCCACAGCTATGAAGGAGGCTAACATCAGCAGTCTCTACTCTTGCAGAGGTTTTCCACTCATGTGGATATGTAGCCGCCACTGTAGAGGGAGTGTTGTGCTCCTAGCTCTGCTCCTGTGGTGGTTTGGTCACCATTGTGGCTTTGCTCCTGCGATGGATTGTATACAGGAGCAATGATCATTGAGTCTTTTTAAAGACTCCTTCTTCCATTTTTTTAAGTGCTTAAAACACTTTCCAACATTGTTGTAGATCTCAGATAAGAGAGAAAATCACCATTCTTCATCGATTTCACGTGCCTTTAAGGTAGAATTCTTCCCCATCTCATTTCGTTATGTGTTTAGCCTATAATTTCACCTTTCGTTTCAAATTTTGGTCTTTATTTGCATGATCGCTATTTCACTTTAAAGTGGAAGTTTTAGACCACTTGAGGTCTGAAAATACTTCCATTTGTGCCTAAATTTGGGGCATGCAGCCCGTATCTCATTGGGAGCATAATTATAAAATTTGTGTCTATTTTCATTAGCTGGCCCGGAGGGTCAATTTTTGTCCTGATTTTTATATCAATATATTAACATTAATATGAGTGTCAGTAGTCTCATCTTGATGTGTAAAATATATTTATGATAGCGTGGAAGCGATCTGAGGCACTTCATAAGGGAAAGTCTCCCAAGTATTGGTTTGCAAATGCAGTTCAACTTTTAGGTAGGTTACGGTTTACCTTCTTTATACCTAGGTCAGCTAGATTTTGTATTTTATTAGTTACATGAATGTTAGTTAGAAGCGTAGGGTAAAATTAGGCTTTAATCCCCTTTCTTGAAATATTAGCCATTTCTGAGACCGTAGAATAGAAATATTTTGTTTATCCTTAGTTTAGTTGTTGTAACCTTGTCATGGTTACACTGTAATCCTTAGTATAGGTTTTGAAGAAGTTTTCATGGTAGGGTAGGCGTCTTTATTGCTCCATTTTCGTGTTTATTCCATTTATTTCAAAATTGTGGGACTGAGGCCATAACTTTGGATTGGATGGAGTTCCAAGTTATTTGGCTTATTTGGAGGGATATTTTACCCTATTTGTTATATACATATACATGTATTCCCTTTTGATAGCACACATAGGTTCATACATGCATTTACATGTACATTAGTATGGTTTTAAAGGAAATTATGAGATTTTTGGTTTAAAAATGAAATGTTTTCCCTCTTTTACTATGGTTTTCAAATTTTAGAAAGGGATTTCATGGTTTTATTACTGTCTTGGAAAAGAAAGGATGGCTTCACTTTTGTACTCGATCTGAGGGACGTTTCCAGACCCTTTTCTTCATTTACTTTCTGTTGATGAGTCCGAGCTACGTATGATTCTGGGTGGCCCAAGGAGCACATATTTTGGTTTAATTTTATCGCAAATGTTGATGAGCCCAAGGGAAGCCTATGAGATAATTTGGAGAGCCTATGGGGTAGCCCGCGAATTGCATTTTGGGCTTTTTTACTTTCCTGCATTGGCCATGTATTGCACCATATTATCCCATAATGCACTGCATTCTCTTGTGTGTATATTTTGAGTGTTTTATTGCCATTGTTATGATATTATTTTTATCTTATGTCTAGCATATGCTTTATTGTTGTATCTGTTAAGACAGCACTTAGGTAGATCTCGAATGTTAGCTTACTTTTATGTCTCCTTGTACTATATATTATCTTCTGAGCTCAATGTTTCCTACTGAGTACCCTATATTTTGGTACTCATACTACATTTTGGCATCCTTTTCTTATGCCACACCTAGTATGAGCCACCCTTGTTGATCATCTACACATTCGAGGCCAGCTGCTGTTTGAATCTTGGTGAGCTCCTGGTGTACGGAGATTTACTGCTTTCCCTCTACATCTTACTGTCTTTATTTTGTATTTTGGATAGACAATAGCATATTATATAACTTTATTCTGGTACGTTAGACACTCTTGTACCGGTGATAACAGGTCGGGGGTATGGTTCTTATGTATATATTCTATCATTGTTGCTCTCTTTAGGGCCCATTTGTATATTTTATACCATTTTATATATATATATATATATATATATATATATATGTTGTTGGCCCTTTGCTATTTAGTATCTTACTTTTGCTCTATCAGTTTTAGCTTCATTTGTAGTATTGTATTTTGAGGTTTTGGCTAGCCTACTGGGGCCTTAGTAGGCGCTTTCATGGCCTAATTTTGGATCATGACATCGTGGTATCATATCTTTAGGTTCACCAGTCTTACAAGTACAAAAGAAAGTGTCTAGTAGAGTCTCACAGATCGGTATGATGACATCTGTATCATATCTGCAGGAGGCTATAAGTAATTTTTAGGAAGAACTTCCATCTTGATTGATTCTTTATCGTGCATCCTTAGTTCTATCAACTTATAAATATCATTTGTTTCACTCTTTCTCAGATGGTTCAGACGAGATTCGCAATAAGTAAGAACGACGCCTTGCGCCTGCAGTTAGATCCCCAGCTAGGGTATGGGGCAGAGGTCAACCCAGAGGTTGACGTAGGGAATAATCTATGGAGCTAGATTGAGCCCAAGCTAGGGTAGTATCATTAGAGCCAATGGTTTAGGTAGAGGATATTCAGTATGAGCCAGAGAGCATGGGGCTAGCCAAACATCCAGTAGGTTTTGTGGCTATACAAGTTCTATAGGATACTTTGGTCTTGATACTCGAGTTCTTGGAGGGTATGTCATAGGCTGAGACTTTGCGAGGTACTTAGAGTGCTTCACAGGTTAGGGATGAGGCTCGAACTTTAGCTCAGGCAGTGGCACAAGGTTCAGGAGCATAGCATGCTGCTGCGGCTCCCTGTTAAGAGGTATTGCCAACTCTGATACTTGTTCAGCCTATAGCAACTAGGCCGATTATGTCTTCTAACGAGTAGAAGATGTTGGGTAGATTTATTTAGTTGGGTCCTCCGGTATTTTTTAGTGCTCCGGGAGAGGATGCTCAGAAGTTGTTGATCAGTTGCCAGGAGAGGTTGCATAACCTCAGGTTAGTAGAGTTGCACGGAGCTGATTTCCCCATGTTTGAGTTGGATGGTCCAGCGAAGTAGTGGTGAAGGTCTTATATTGCTTGCAGACCAGCCGGGCCACTTCCGATGACTTGGGCTTAGTTCTTTGAGGCTTTGTTAGAGAAGTATGTTTTGTGTAGCATGAGAGAGTTGCTGAGAGATGAGTTCACCAGGTTAGAGCAGGGCTCTATGTCTATTTCTGAGTACAAAACCCATTTTACATGAGTTAGCTACGCATGCTACTATGATTCTGCCTACTAAGCACAAGAGAGTGTGTTGCTTTGTCAGAGGGTTGACCTTACCACTTTGTCTAGCTATGGAGAGTATGGTATCTTCTAGTCAGTCTTTATTAGATGTTATTTATCATGACCGTACCATCAAGAGTATACATCATGAGGCATGCAGGAGCAGTAATAAGAGGCCATACCACTAGGGTAGTTACAGTTGTCCACACTTCCATGGTAGAGGCTTCTTTGGTAGAAGTCAGTAGCCCCAACGCTTTCATCCTAGAAGGCCTATCTAGGAAGCATTACAAATTTTTTAGGGTGGTTATTTAGGTCAGAATGGTCAGGGCAGCCAGATCTTTGTTCAGACTTCACGATGTGCTCGCTCTAGGCATTTAGGCAGTGGCGATCAGCCTAGTTCATCTCAGCAAGGTGCAGCTGATCGAGGTTGTTATAAGTGTGGTGAGTTGGGACACTCTACTAAGGATTGTCCTTTAGTTTTTCATCATGGGTTACAGAGTCAGCAAGGTCAACATATTCAGGCCTCCAGGGCTCCAGTACCACTAGCTAGAAGCTGGTGCGCAGGGTAGTAGGGGGTAATCCCAGGGTGCTCGAGGTGGTCCTCAATTATAAAGATCATGTTTTCATGGCAGATGGAGCCACATGTATGCATTTTTTAGCCGGCCAGAGGCTAAGGCTTCAAATAATATCATCACAGGCATGATATCTATTTATCATCAATCAACTTCGGTATTGTTTGATTTGAGGTCTACATACTCATATGTGTCTGTTTATTATGATACTCGTCTTGGTTCTGTTTGTGAGTTATTGCATATGCCTATATGTGTAGCTACCCCAGTAGGAAATTCTTTAGTAGTAGATCATATATATCAATCTCCTGGTTGTGCTATATATGGTTGAATTTGATGTGATTTTTTGCATAAATTGGTTGTCTCTATATCATGCAATCTTGGATTGCCTCGACAAGACTGTTACTCTATGTATGCCTAGTATCCTTCTTATTGTATAGAAGGGTGCCGATAGCCATATATCGAGAGGAGTGTTTTCCTTTGTGAGAGCCAACAGTTAGTTAGGAAGGGGTGCTTGGCTTATCTTTCTTATGTCTGTGATACTAGTACCATTATGCCTTTTATTGAGTCAGTTCCAATGGCTTGCGAGTATTTGGATATGTTTTTTACTGATATATCGGGTCTTTCTCCTAATCGTGATATCAACTTTGGTATTGATGTTCAGCTGGGCACTCCACCAATTTCTATTCTTCCATATAGGATGGCACCAACCGAGTTGAGAAAGATTAAAGAAAAGCATCAGGATCTTCTAAGTAAGGGGTTTATTAGGCTGAGTGTGTCTCCATGGGGTGCTTCTTTTCTGTTGGTGAAGAAGAATAATGGTTCATTAGTATGTGTATTGACTACAAGCAGATGAATAAGGTGACTATTAATAACAGGTATCCATGCTGCATATTCATGATCTATTTGTCCAGCTACATAGTGCAGGGGTATTTTCTAAGATAGATTTGAGATCGGGTTATTATCAGTTGAGGATCAAGGTTGTGAACATCCCAAGGCTACATTTAGGACTCAATATGGCCATTATGAGTTCCTAGTCCTGTCTTTTTGGTTAACCAATGCCGCAACAACATTTATGGAGTTGATGAATCGTGTGTTCAGAGCCTACCTGGATTTGCTTGTATAGTGTTTATCGATGACATTCTGGTTTATTCGAGGAGTAGGGAGGAGCGTGAGCATCATTTGAGATTTGTTCTTCAGACCTTACGAGATTAATAGTTGTATGTCAAATTCACTAAGTGTGAGTTTTGGTTTGAGTCTATGGCATTCTTGGGGCACATAGTGTCCAAGGATGGGATTATGGTGGATTTTGCAAAGATTGCATCAGTTTGTGATTGGGCTAGGCCTACTTCTCCTATCGAAGTTCGCAGTTTTGTCAGGTTGGTAGGTTACTATAGATGGTTTGTGGAGGGGATTTCTTCTATAGCAGTTCCATCGACTAGGTTGACTCAGAAGAATGTCCCTTTTCAGTGGTCTGACAAGTGTGAGTTGAACTTTCTAAAGCTCAAAGCCTTATTGACTTCAACTCCAATTCTTACTCTTTTGGTTGAAGGCCAGCGGTTTACTGTTTATTATTATGCTTCTAAAGTTGGTTTATGTTGTGTGTTGATGAAACAAGGACGAGTCATTATTTATGCTTCCAGACAACTAAAGGTTCACGAGAGGAACTACCCCACTCATGACTTGGAGTTAGCGGTGGTAGTATTCGTGTTAAAGATTTAGAGCACTATCTGTATGGAGTACATTGTGTCACCGACCATCATAGTCTTTAGTACATCTTTAGCTAGAAGGACCTAAATTTGAGGCAGCGCATATGGTTGGAGTTACCGAAGTACTATGACATATCAATTCTCTATCACATTGGCAAGGCAAATATGATAAAAGATGCCTTGAGCCGGAAGGCAATGAGTATAGGGAGTTTGGCATTTTTCATAGTGGAGAAGCAACCTTTAGGTTTGGACATCCAGTCCTTATCTAACAGGTTGATTAGACTTGACATTTCTGAGCCAGGCCGTATTCTTTCTTGTGTTGAGGCAAGATCATCATTATTAGAGACGATTAAGGAACACTTGTTTGATAGTGTGAGGTTGAGGATCATTCATGATAAAGTGTTGAGTGGCGAGGCTAGAAAGGCGACCTTAGATCCGGAGGGTAATTTGAGGATTGAGGTCATATTTGTGTTACTAGAGTTGGAGATTTGGTTAGATTGATCTTGGACGAGGTTCATTATTATAGATATTGCATTCATCCGGGGATAGATAAGATGTATTGTGACTTGAGGAAGCACTACTGGTAGTGTGGGATGAAGAGGGATATCTTAGATTTAATGTCTAGGCGCTTGAACTATCAACAGGTGAAGTACGAGCACCAGAGACTAGGTGGTTTGACCCAAAGGCTACCAATTCCTACGTGGAAATAGGAGTGGATAGCTATGGACTTTGTGGTAGGCTTGCCATGTATTTTTTGAAGATTCGATGCTATTTGGATGATCGTGGATAGGTTGACGAAGTCTGCTCACTTTCTTCCAGTTTAGACTTTTTACAGCTCAGAGAGGTTGGCTCAGATCTACATTCGTGAGATTGTCCATTTGCACAGGGTGCATGTTTCCATCATTTCTTATTGTGGTACTTAGTTTACTTCATGTTTCTGGAGGTTGATTAAGACAGAGTTAGCTACCCAAATTGAACTCAGCAGTGCTTTTCATCTGCAAACTGATGGTCAGTCGGAGCATACTATTCAGATTCTAGAGCACATGTTACAGGCTTGTGTTATAGATTTTGAAGGTCAGTAGAACCAGTTCTTAGCCTTGGTATAGTTTTCATATAATAATAGCTACCACTCCAGTATTTAGATGGATCCGTTCAAGGCATTGTATGGTAGTGGTGCAGGTCTCCAGTGGGTTGGTTTGATGCTTTTGAGGTTAGGTTGTGGGGTACCAACTTGTTGTGAAATTCTATAGATTGAGTTTGGGTCATTCAGGAGAGACTTTATACTGCGCAGAGTAGGCAGAAGAGAAATGCTAACTGGAGGGTTCGAGCCTTGGAGTGTATGGTTGGTGATAGAGTTTTCCTTTGTATGTCGTCCATGAAGGGCGTGATGAGTTTTGAGAGGAAGGGCAAGCTTATCCCTAGGTTCATTGGGCCTTATGAGATCCTTTGATGTATTGGAGAGGTAGCATATGAGTTATCCTTGCTTCCTGCTCTTTCAGGTGTTCACCAGTTTTCCATGTTTCCATTTGAGGCGCTATGTTACTGATGAGTCTCACATGCTTCAGTGGGATTTGGTTCAGTTGGATGAGTCTTTGGATTTTGAGGAGGAGCTTGTTACTATTTTGGACATATAGGTTAGACAATTGTGGTCCAAGGAGATTCTGTTAGTTAAGATTTACTGGTGGCATCATTTTGTCAAGGAGGCTACTTGGAGATTAAGATCGACATGTGGACCCGATATCCTCACATTTTTAAGTCCTTATGTACCTCTTTTTATCTAACATTTGAGGATGAAAGTCCTTTTAGTAGTGGACGTTGTAATGACCCTCGTGGCCATTTTCTTATTTTTGTGCCTTTTTATCATTTTGACCCTTCTTGTAGCTTCTTTATGGTTTGTTTGACTTGTGAGGATGGGTCACACACTTCTCGAGGTGTTTGGTCAAGCTTTAGAAGATTTTCATTGTTTTGGAACTCTTAAAGTTGAAATACTTGACTTTTGCCAGCTTTCAGTGCAAATAGGCTCAGATGAGAATTCTGTTAGTGTTGTTAGCTCTGGAGCGTGAGCTTTGGGCTAGTGGGACCTTTGATTCAAGTCTCGAGGGTTCAAGACTACTTTTGGACAATATGATAGTTTTTAGACAAAACCAGCAAAATGTTGACTTCAGATAACATTTCATCAAGACGACCTCTATTGGTCATTTCGATGATTCCGTTGAGTTTGGAATGCCATTTTTAGTTGAGTAGCATGTTTGATTTGTGTTTACGAGGTTCTGAATGAATCTTGAGGGTCCGTTTGGAGACTTGTTGAGTTGTGGAAGTTGGCTGGTGCAGCTGGTGTTGGTGCAGCCGCTCTTGCGAAGCTGAGCCGCACATGCAGAGAAACAGCTGCAGCTGTGAAGGAGGTTGACGTCACCAACCTCTTCTCCTGTGGAGATTTTCCACTCCTGCAGAGCTTGAGCCGCCGCTGCAGAGGGAGCACTATGCTCCCAGCTTCGTTCTTCTCGTGTTTTGGTTGCCATTGCAGCGTCACTCCTGTGATGGATTGTCCGTAAGAGCGACATTCGCTGAGTCTTTTTAAAGAATCCTTCTTTCATCTTTCTAAGTTCTTAAAACACATTACTCCATTGTTGTAGATCTCTGATAAGAGATAAAATCACCATTCTTCCTTCATTTCGCATGCATTTGAGGTAGAATTCTTTCCCCTCTCATTCCATTACATCTTTAGTCTTTATTTTCACCTTTAGTTTCCAATTTCGGACTCTATTGCATGATCCCTTCTTCACCATAAAGTGGAAAATTTGGATCACTTGAGGTCCAAAAACACTTCCATTTCCACCCAAATTTGGGGCATGTACCCTATATCTTGTTGGGAGTATAATTGTGAAATTTGTATCTATTTTTGTTGGCGAGCCTCGAGGGTTGATTTTTGATCTAATTTTTGGCCCAAAATTCTTAATATCAATATGGGTGTCATTGGTCTTATCTTGACATGTAGGATATGTTTATGATAGAGTGGCAGCGATCTGAGGTACTTCAGAAGGGAAAGCTCCCGAGTGACGGTTCCTGATTTTAGTTCAACTTCTAGATAGGTTGTGATTTACCTTCTATAGAACTAGCTCAACTAGATTTGATATTATATAAGTTACATAAATGATAGTTAGGAGCGTAAGGTAGAATTAGGCTTTAATCCCCTTTCTTGAAATATTGATTATTTTCGAGACCATAGAATAGAAATATCCTGTTTATACTTAGTTTAGGTTGTTGTAGCGTTAGCATGGTTGGACTAGAATCCTTAGTATAGGTTTTGAGGAAGTTTTCGTGGTAGGGTAGGCGTCCACTATTGAATTTACTTTATTGCTCAATTTCCTTGTTTATTCCGTATATTGCAAAGTTGTGGCCCTGAGGACATAACTTTTAATTGGACGGAGTTCCAAGTTAGTTGGCTTGTTTTGAGGGTGCTTTTACCTTATTTGTTATGTACATATACATGTATTCCCTTTTGATGGTACGCATATATTCATACATGTATTTACATGTACATTGGTATGGTTTGAAAGAAAAATATGAGATTTTTGGTTTAAAGATGAGAATTTTTCCACTTTTACTATGGTTTTCAAATTATAGAAAGGAATTTCATGAATTTATTACTGTTTTGGAAAAGAAAGGATGGCATCACTTTGTACTCGATCCGAGTGACATTTTCGGATACTTTTCTCATTTACTTTCTATTGATGAGTCCGAGGTATGATTTTGAGTGACCGGAGGAGAATATATCTGGGTTTACTTTTATTGAATATGTTGATGAGACCAAGCGAGGACTGTGAGATGATTCGAAGAGCCTACGGGGCGGCCTACAAATCACATTTAAGGATTTTTACTTTTTTACTTTGGCCATATATTGCACCATATCATCCCATAATGCACTGCATTCTGTTGTGTGAATATTTCGAGTGTTTTATCACCATTATTATTATTATTATTATCTTCACCTTACATCCTACATATGCTTTATGGTTGTCTCTGTTATGACTTGACTTAGGTGGACATTAAATCTGCATTCTTGAAGTGGCTTTCTTGAGAAGGAAATTTATGTTACGCAACATGAAGAATTTAGAGTCAAAGGGGATGGCGATAAGGTGTATAAACTCAAAAAAGCTTTGTATGAACCAAAGCAGGCACCCAAAACTTGGTACAGTAGTATTAATGAGCATTTAGTGCATTTTAAAAATTGCCTTAGCAAAACTACTCTCTACATTAAAGGTAATGAAATTAATTGTATGGTTATTTCACTATATGTAGATGACCCTCTAGTTACTGGAAGCAATGATGAACTTGTTAAAAATTTATGAAGATATGTGACATACTTTTGAGATGACGGATTTGGGAGAAATGGTTTTTTTTAGGAATGAAAATCAAGCAGGAGCAAAATCAAGTGTTCATTTATCAAAAAAAGTATACAAAAAACATTTTGAAAAAATTCAGAATGAAAAATTGCAAAGAGACAACTACTCTAATGTATCAGAAGGAGATGTTGAGCAAAAATGATGAAGCTGAGAAAGTTGATGAGATTCCTTACAAGAGTTTGGTTGGATGTCTCATGTATCCTGCAATAACTTGACCTGGAATTTTGTATGATGGTGGTCTTCTATCTAGATTTACTAATTGTCGTAGTTACTATAGTAAACGTCAAAAGAACATGCTGGACTTTCTCCAGCTTTTTAGCTAATAGTGCTAACTTAGTTACTATTTTTGGGATTTACACAGGATTTTTAGGAGTTTGTTGATTATTAAATCTTGTTTAATGTAGTTGCTTAAATATAGACTCTAGTTATTGTATTTTTCTGTATTTAAACACTATTTTAGTTCAATAAAACATATCTTTCTAGCAGCAAACATTTTTTCTCTTCTTCTTGCCTTTATTTATGTTTTTAAGAGTTGAAGTTAAGCTTAAAACTCCAACATAAACTAATTAACAGAAAATAAAGCTATATGACCAAAAAAAAGCTAATAAAATACGAAGTGTATTTAACAACTAAGAAAAAAAAAAGCAGAATATGAGAAGTTGTAAAACTATATGAAAGCACATAATAATACAAACATCGGAAGGTTGAAAATAAGAGTAGGAGAAATAGTGTAAATGGAATATTATAAAATATATTTTAGAAAATAAAATTTATATAAAATTAGAAAAGTCATATTAGCTTATAATTACAATGTAATTACTATAAATTTTCACCCCAACTTCGAGAATTGAAGAGTGAAATAAAAACTCCTTCAATGACCAAGTAATTACTTGATCAAACAAACATGTTAAATTGTCAATTACATTCAACCACATAAATTTAATTTTTAAATGATTTTTCAAATAGACATTGATTAAGGTTAGTATTACGCAACGAAACTTAGAGGAGATCTCTTAATCTTTCCTTTTTAGTAAATTCATTGGGCACAGTGCCTAGGTTAGTTTTATTTATTTTCTGAAAATGAAATTCAAAGGAAAAAATACAATTAAGTGGGGCTAGATCTTACCTTACTAATACTCAATCATTAAAAAATTATATTTAAGGAAAAAATAAAATTTTGTTGTTTGTTTTACTAGATAGACATGGCCCGTGCTAGCTCGGGCTTAACATTGTGCAAATTAATTATTTTTTTTTAAGCTTTATTATGATTTGAAATATAGATAATAAAGATCAATGAGGGTGTGTTGGTGCAGAATCAAATATTAAAACTATATGCTAATTGCTTGATATTATATTACATACATCTTGGATCAAAATACAAAGTTGACATCCATGAATATAACGCATCCAGTCATCCTTAAGATATTACAGTATCATAGATATTTTCATATTTTCCAATGGTGATATTTTTTTTATATGGTGATATTCTACTTAGGTACACGTTGTACAATCTTCTTATTAGCCTTTTTCTTTGTCCCAAAAAATCTTTAAACAAAGAAGCATGACAATAGACATATAGTTAAGTGAAGTTGTCAAGAAAGAAGAAAAGCGGACACATTCAACTTAAAAGATAAAACCTAAAAAATTTCTAAGCAACAAGAAAAGCAAGAGCAAATGTGCATGTAAGAATTGTGCTAATACAACACTATATATGTTATTATAACATACATATATGAAATTTGGATAGGAGATGCTCTACAAATACTAAGTTTGCAGCCACCTTATAGAAAAACTAATAAGGTCAAAATCTATTTGTTTAATTCTCATAGTAGCAATCGATGACCTTTTCTTCTTTTGATTCACATAATCTTCATCTCCATTCAAAACTTTGAGAAAACAACCGGAATAAGAGCCTCTTTGAATTGGCTTTTGTTTTTTGGCTATATGTCAAAAGCTAAAAGTTAGGATTTCTAGTTTTTGGCTTTTGGCTTATTTTAACATTTTGACTTAAAACAAGGTGCTTATAAACACTTTTTTATTTTAGTCAAATACTTTAAAAGTGCTTAAAAATTATTTTGGCTTAAAAATACTTAAAATATGTCAATCCAAACAGGAACTAAAAGGAATAAGTTACCTCAAGCCATTCTTGAAAAATATTTTGGAAGCACCAAACTTTTTAGTTTGTTTTTCCTCTTCTAACCTGAAATAGAAAGGAAGTGCATCGGGTATCCCAAGGTCTTAAGATCATAATTGCAACGCTAAGTTTTCAAAAATGATTCTTAAGTTAACGAATTCTATAACGATGAAGCCTTACATTAGAGGTTGTTACAAACATTGTATCTAAAAGAATCACATGAAATTAAATTTTTATAATCTAAATTGTAGCTAACCAATAACATTGAACCATAAAAGGGGAATTACCTTGTATATATTTTTTAATGCTGCTGTTAGTTCTAATTTCAGCATCTGGTGTGAAGACCCAAATTTTATAATTGATTTTTTGTCCTCCTTCCACCTGCACTTGGTGGAAACATATGTTCCTTTACACAAATATTGTCCAACATATGTAGCCTTTTGCCATCATAAATGAAGGCAGCTAAATGCAAACATTAAAAGTGAATATATGTGGACATGCACTATACATCTAGGTAGGTGTATAGAGCAGCATATCAAAAGTTCGAATAAAATTAAGAATATCGTGAGTATTAAAAGGTAATTATGTTTTTGTCAAAAAAAATTCAATAAATATAGTGGTTAATAAATTTGATCAAAAAAGCTTAACAAAGTAAATTCATAAGATGAAAGATTAGACGAATCGATTAGGACACGATATTATAATTTGACCAAAAAAGTATAAAGATGAAAAAAGACATAATGTTTATATGTCAAAATTAATATATGTGGGCTTGCAACAACACATCTATGCGTAAGAATACCATATAGAAGTTCAAATATATCAAAAAAAAAAGGAGCCGAAGGCACAATGTGGGAGTAATTTGATCAAAACAATATAAAATAAAAAGACAGAGTCAGAATGAATGTTGAGATGAATAAATATGCACGTGCATCTACACATTACGTGGTTTAGGTTGTGAGAGCGTTATACATACATCCACTGTTTCAAGTTAATAGCAGTGATGCAGTTGCTATAATTATCCAAGAACCAAATCCATTGGCTAACGTTGCTACACTTTTAAGAAAGCCTTTAATCTTAACTGAAAGAATCAGAAAACTAAATACAAGGGATCAAATCAGAATTTGAAATAGTAATTAAGTATAAAAAATCATCAAGAGCTGCATGTATAATTCTAGATCATCAAATGACATATGCATATCTATTCACGCATAGATTTTTGGACAATCTGATCAATCAAAAGAATACACCATCTCCTATCAAATTAACAAGTAAGTTCCTTGCTGCTTGATCAAACTTAGAACTTGTAGAAGAAAATAATAAAAAAGATTAATATGTATTGTTGTTCATATCTGAAAGACCATATACTAAAAGTCTTTTTCATGTTCAAGATTCTATATGATTCACAAAAGTAGGAACCTCTTGAACATAAAGTCATTAGCGTGAAAAATCATCAAGACAATGAAATAGCAGGTTATGTGATATTTTTATTGGTACCCCAGACATCACGAAGTAGGCCTCATTCCAAGTGAGAATGCAACAATAATCAACTGAGTTGGTTAGAAAAAAGAACTCATTTTTTCATAAATGGTGTCTTTTCAAGAGTCACAAAGACTTCTACATCAAGTTGAGGACGTATCACAACAACAACCACTGATATTATACCTAGAACATCATAGAGGGTAGATCCTCATCTACAAAATCGTGTTTGAATAATGATGCGCAAAAGAAAAGAAACATGTTAGGTCATAACATCTCATTTTTCAAAATTCAAAAACAAGTTATGACTTGAGCTAAAAATACCTTCAGAAAGAATTTAACGGAAACTATAAAGAGACTAATAGCCACCCTAGAATAGGAGACCTATATAATAAAGCATATATTTTTTGTGATAGAAAAAGGTAAATATCACCATCTAAAATTTTATTAGTCCATGATGGCACTCACCATGCTTGTAGGCAAACCTCATTCCTTTATTAACCATTTTACAATTTAAGTAATGAAAAATTAATATAAAATATGCAGCTAACTCTTATAAATGCAGAACAAGAGAGTCAAAATCTAAAGCAACTCCAAGACCTGGTGACACAAGTACAAGACCATCTACGAATATAAACAAGTCTAGAAAAGCTATAATCACTATCTAGAAAAAATAAGATGGTAAAACATAAAAATCTCTTCAATCGAGTACTATTGAAGTAAAAATAGCTCATCCTAAATTCTAACAGTCACTCTCGAACACAAGAAAACTCAAGTACCTCTAGTACCTGGATTAATTTTTGCATGCAAAAAGGTGCAACAAGTATTAAGTGAATATGAAAAATATGTGTACTAAGCAAGATTTGATTACTAAACCCTTCTAGAAGCGATAACAAGATATATATTAAAAGTTTTCTTATCCACAAGTATAATCATGTCATAAATATATCACCATAATATAACAATTTAAACATGTATGTTTTCAAAATCAGTACATCACTGATAACATCATAACGTGCCTTAGGTGTATCAAGTCAAGTCTATATCACAGTAATCTCAGTACTTTAACACTAAGTCAATATGAAATACATTGAAGATAAAATGCAATTCAATACCTTGCATCAAGAACATGTATACACCCGTTTTCTCTGTCAGATAATTGAGACTCATGAAAGACACGTGAGGTTCATATACCTTCCAGAATAAATTTCTATTGATACATAAAAATTCATCAAAATATTTCTCATCGGCACAATAACACTCACCGAAATCATTTCTCATTGGCACAATAACACTCATCATAACCATTTTCCATTGAAACAATACTACTCGGTAAAATCATTTTCCATCGACTTTGCATAATGTTACTTGCCAAAACTATTTTTCAGTAGCATAATAAAAATATAAATTTTACAAATAACTCAATGAGCAATAACAACCAATAATTATTATGCAATAATAAGAGTGGTATAAATATGTATGAATAAATATATAAAATAAGTTCATCAATCAGCTCTACAACATAAGAATCATCAATCACAATCGAGTTCACATAATTCACAAGTCTCAACTATTTAATTATATCACAACTCAAGAGATACTATCAATCAATAATTTTATTCATATAAATTTCACATAGCACAGCACCGGTGCCCGCATAAGTGATTGTTATATCATTTATACGAGACCCCTTATTATCCATTACTCTTAAATTCACTTATTACATCAAAACTATTACTTCAAAGAAGCAAGAAATCTCAACTTGCCTCAACCGAAGCTCAAGTATTAAAATACAAACTTTCCCTTCAGTAAGCTTTTGAACAATCAATATCTGTTCAAATATAGAATTCTCATAAGAATACGAATTCAATAACACTCATATTGATATATTATTTTTTGATTTAAAAATGGTAAAAAAGTCACCCTAAGCCCCTATCTCGAAGGGTCGTTATTCAACCTCCAAATCAATAACTCTTACTCTAAAAATGTAATGACTCATTCCGTTGTTACTGAAAAATACATGGTAACATGCAAAATTTGAGCTTTGGTGTTAAGAATCTTTCATAGTAGTACTTAACAGTATGTTTAAATTGAATGCAGACTTAAAATTAAGTCAAAGTGTTGTTGCCCAGCGAGGTCCGTCATCGCAGACCAGAGGCCCATCATAGCAGCTCGCCATAGTAAACTAGATCCTTGTCACGGTGACTCACCATGGCAAAGAAGGTTTTCCTATAGCGAAGACCGCAAGGAAGAACATGGGATTTAATGTGTTCAGCTCATAAACTCTTTTCCAAAAATGAGGTTTCCTCCTAAAAATACCCTTGAGATGTTCTAACCCTAAGGAAGCAAAAAAAGACAGAAAAACTCTCAAAGTGGCTTGATTTCCTCCCCCTTTTTGTATGATTCTCCCTCCGCCTCCCTAGAACAAGCAAAAAGTAAGTTGCACACATTTTAGCAGTAGCTCGGCAATGTGGTAGGTTATGGTTAAATTTGTGGTAAAGACCTTTATTATCTGAACTTGATTATTGTGTAGAGATCGATAGAGACAACATGATTAGGCCTTCAGACATGAAGTTTGGATGAAAATTATTAGATTTAGTTATAGAACTGGAATTTGGTGAATAAATACATTTATGTTGTGTAAAACTCAATGTGGATGTGTAGGTTAAGGCTGGGCAATTTTTGAGGCTTCAATACTTATTATAATCCGATAGTGGGAGTCAAATCTAAATGCGAGAGTCTAATTAGAATGGTGAATGATCGACTTCTAATTTGAACTCCTCATTTGGTATAACGCTTAAGTACTAATGTAAATGGTGTTGAATGAATGCTACCTTAAGAATAAACTTGGTTAATTTGGAAAATGGTTTGGAATAAAGAGAAGGCTAATAGGACTGCTAAGTCTGTGTGATGGGGTCGGGATGACTGAGTAGTGGCTGATGATAGGCTAATTATCATTAAGGAATGGCTATAAGGATAAGTCTACACCCCATGATGAAATTCAAGATCCTTGCATGCATAGCATGTTATATTAGAGTTGAGACTAGTTTTAGTGCATTTATGTGGTTAATTTTTATGACTTGTGATTGATTTTCGGACATATTTAAATCGGTGATTGTTTTCTGGTTATGCTTCAATGAATAAGTTGTGTATACATGAGCTGATTAATAAACTTGAAATGACATAAATATATTATGTTATATCCTGAGAGATAGAACTAGGAACCATAGGTTCATTTGATAGTTGGAGGGGGTATCACGAGCTAGTACATATTGATATTGTTACTTTATTGGGATCGGGAACCACAAATTGGTACATATTGATATTATTACTTAATTGGGATGGGGTACCATGAGCATGTATAGATTGATAGTATTACTTATTTGTGATTTTGTACAATGATCCGGTACAAATTAATGTTGTTACTTATTTAGGAGTTGGTACCACAAGCCGATATGATACATGGACGCCTAGGGTCCCTTGTAGGTTATAGCTTTAGGAAAAAATAAGTCCTTTAGTATGTGTGTACACCTTTACTTACTTGGTCATGGTTACTGTGAGTTGGAAAGATACTTGACATGTATGAGATACAGAGTTTATGGGTTGGAGTGATTGAGTGGACATGAAGTCCACCCTGGATTGTTCTTTTCTCCTGATTTGAGTATTTTGTGTGATTGGATGTGTATTTATGTTTGATTGTTGATGTTATATTTGATTACAGTTAGGTTCATGGTGGTTATACTAGTTATTATTTTAAATAATCATGGTGTCCTTGATCATTGATTGGTTTAAGTCTTAATGGGTATTTAATGGTTTATTGTAACGACCTCTAGGTGAACTTGGGAAGGGGAAAAGAGTTTGTAATAATAAATAATGGTTTGGGTATAAACTGTCAAGTTAGTGTTGTGTGGAATTGGTAGGGATAACGTGTGTAATAGGGATTACCTTGTGATGATGCTAAGTGTCTTAGACAACTATTAAGGTTAATCAAAACCTGAGGGAATTAGTTATATGAGGTATAGTGGAGTATTTATATGGTGTAGGGTTGAGGTGTATCTGAGTTGAAACCTTTTATTTAAGTAACAATATTTAGAAGTATATATTGTATGTTGATGTTTATACATGAATTTATGTGATCTAGTCCTGGTTGATCGATGATACCTACCAGTATGTGTGGTGTACTGATACTACTCTTGCCACACCTTTTTGGTGCAGATGTGTGATTTTGGGCGTATTTATATGTCCAATGGCTAATTATTGTCCATACTTGTGTATATTTTGTGAGCTACATTGCATATATATTAATTTGAATAAGCTTAACTTGTATTCATAAACTGATGGATATGATTAGTGTTTCAGGTTGAGACGTATGCAAAGATCGAGCTTGATTTGGCATATATAATGAGCTTGTGGATGAGTGAATGCTTTATGATCAATGAAGAGAAGCAAGACAATCTTAAAGAGGTCTTTAAAGGCAACTACAAACCATGAAACACAAAGGAATGTGGAGATATTGCAGTAGAGTGGGAAATTAGAAGCTAAAACATGCCCTCATGCGACCTAAGCTATGCTTCATTTTATTGGTGTGGAACAGAGATGGTCACAAACTGGATGGCAAATTATAGTAAGCCTCCATGAAAAGAGGGTGCCACAGCAGTGTGTCAGCGTGATAAGAGGGTTCCATGGCAGTGTGTCACCGGGATAAGAGGGTGTCACGGAGCTTAGGCTCCGCGATTTCAAAGTATCATGGACTTGGGGGTTTTTTGGGTACAAATTTTCCTACACTATAAATAGGTCCCTTAGCTTCAATTATAACCATTCTTGGATGGCTTGGGATTGAAACACACACGAGGGAGGCCTCCTTTAGGGTTTTTATTCTTCTCTTTTTCATTACTTAATTCCTGTATGAACTACATTAATTTGGTAATTGTGAATTAGACTATGAGTGACTAAGAACTCTCTTTCTAAAGTTGAGGTTACAACATTATTTCTTAATTATAGTTTTATAGTTGGTTTATATGTTTATCATGTCATATGATTGTTCTTGCATTATTGTTTCACTATTCTAAAGCGTCATGAACTTTAGGATAAATCTAAGTCTCGAAACAAATTGACCATAGGAGTGGAGGGACAAAATGAAGAACGTAGGGAGTGTGGATCATGTCTTTAATTGTTAGATATTAATTGTAAAGGATGATTTGCGGTTAGGATAGTGATATACCTAAAAGCCCCACTTTGTTAATGAAACAGGAAGATAGTTTAATGCATCCAAATTAAAGACTCACATCCCCACTAAACGATGTAGTTGTGAGATTAATTTGGGTAGATGACTTAGAGAATGACCATTCACAAGTTATAATATCAACCACATAGATCAACAATCATGATAAACACCAACACCGGCTAAATACCATAGTTATGCATGAATGTGAAGTAAATACTTCAACCCTGGATCTCTCCATAGATTGTTTACAATTTGAATTTCATATCGTTGTTATTTCTATTATTTAGTTTGCAAAAGCAAAACTCAAACTCTTCTTTGTTACGAATCGCACTTGTTTAACTTCAATAGTAATAATTAAGTTGGAGCGTATCCTAAACATCAGGTCCCTATGGGATCGATATTCGGCTTGCAAGAGAAGCTTTATTACTTGGAAGACCATATATACTTGCGTGTGCGCTTGGGAGAAGCGAGTTTTTGGCGCCGTTGCTGGGGACATGAAATTAGAAACCTTTGAATTTTTAGTTTTACTATTCTTTTGATAAGTTCTAACAACTTGGTCTTAGCTACTGAATTTGCAGGTACAAGTTTGAATCTTCAGAAATCTAGAAAGGGAGAGGGAATTGGTTGAACCACATCCCAAACCTAAGCAACGCTTGCACCAATTGAGAAGAGAAGCAACACTTCCCTATCCAATCCAGCAAGTTTGATACGCTGAGACTATTCATATAGTCATGGGTGATGAGAAACCAGCCCGTAGGATAGTGCACAAAGTGACAATCTTACTCTCAACTAATATGACCTCCTGTATTCAGAAGCCTGCCGCTGGAGGCAGATTTGAGCAGAAACAGAACATGGCGCAATTGTTGCACACAAGCAGACAATTTACTGGCTTGTCACATGAGGATCCATAAGTCCATCTTCAGAATTTTTTGGAGATAAGTGCCACATTCATTCCCACAGGATCTCCACAGACTATGTGAGGCTCACACTTTTCCCATTCTCGATTTTGGGAGAAGCAAAGAAATGGTTGAAGGCAGAACCTTCAAAATCAATCACAACTTGGGACGATTTAGCAAAGAAGTTCCTCATTCAATTCTTTCCATCAGGCAAAACTGGAAACTGAGGAGCAAAATTTTAAGTTTTAAGTAGAAGCCAGATGAAAACCTCTATCATGTATGGGAGAGATTCAAGGCTCTTCTCAGAGATTGTCCATATCACCCGCAGACTAATGAGGTATTAGCTCACACTTTTGTTGAATGTCTTGACCATAACACAAAAAAATTGCTAAATTCAATGACAGATGGTCAGGCTTTGGAAAAAACCTATGATGAGATGTATACTATCCTAAACCATATTGCACAAGGTATTCCAGAGTGGCATGGTGATACATACATAAATATAGTGAAGAAGCTTGTAGGTATGCTCGAGGTAGATAGTGTCACAACATTGGCTGCATAGTTGGGCACTTTTCAGAACCAGGTGATAACTCAGTTCAACAAACTGAATATGGCTCAACCTTAAGCTCAATTTAATGCATTAAAGCAGGTTCAGACTTGGCATGAAACTTGCATTAACAGTGGTCAGTCAGAAGACTTGCGTGGAGCAAATCCAGAGTCGATAAATTTTGTGGGCAATGAACAAAAAAATAATCAAAACTATGGTAATGCGTATCTCAACTGGCACAGTCAGCCAAACTACTCTTGGGGAAATAATCAGGCTCAACCGCAATAGTTTCAATAGAAGCAAGGTATTTAGAACAATACTCAATCCATCAATATAGATGAGACTTTGAAAAAGATTCTGTCCAACAAAGAACAAATGGCTGCAGAGATAAAAAATAAGAAATTGGCTTAAAATAATTTTGAGACGCAGATGGGGCAGTTAGCTAAGGTGAAAAATGCAAGACCTCAAGGGGGTTGTCCTAGTGATACAGAAAGTCGAAGTCAAGTGATGGAAATCAACTTGAGGAGTGGTAGAGATTTGATTTACGCAACTCTAAAGAAAAATCATGATGTGCAAGAAGAGTTGATCATTCCCAAACAGGCAGAGAAACAAGTTTAGTCTAAAGAAGCCGACAAAAATGGGAAGTCTGATTACCCTAATGAAAATCCAAATGAGCAGACTCAAAATAGAACACCACCACCATCCTCTCAAAAGCTTAAGAAAGCCAAAGAGGATGCTTATTTTAAGAAGTTCTTTGACACATTCAGAGAACTTCACATTAACCTTCTGTTGTTAGCTATGTCTTGCGGGGAATGCCTAAGTATGATAAGTACTTGAAGGATGTGGTGGAAAAAAAAAGAAGGCTTGGGGATATTAAGACTGTGGAACTTACTAAAGAGTGCAGTTTGGTGGTTGTGAGATAGATGCCCGAAAATCTCAAGGACCCTGGGAGTTTCACCCTTCCCATACAAATTGGTGAAAGTTACGCTGTCTAAGCTTTAAGTGTTTTGGGGGAAAGCATCAACTTGATGCCCTTTTCGGTGTTTAATACCCTTGGGTTGAGGAAGCCAAGGCCTGCATTAGTTGGTCTACAGATGGTGGGCAGGACTAGAGTGATCCCCGAAGGAATTATTGAGGATGTTCTCACCAAGGTTGGTAAGTTCATTATTTCTACTGACTTTATCATTCTCAACTATGATGCAAATGACAGTTTACCAATAATCTTGGGGAACCCTTTCTTGGCTACTGGTGGAGCATTGTTAGATGTTAGAGAGGGCATGCTAAAAATAAGATTGAATGATGAAAATGAGGTCTTCAGAGTGTACAAAGCACTCAACACACCCTCACACTACAAGGATTTATGTATGATCACAGTGATGGAAGTGGATAAGTGTAGGGTGGGGAAGAGCGAATCTCCAATTACCTCTTTGGACTCTCTCATGGAGTTGACAAATAAGCCTGAACTTGCAAAACTTGAATGGAATTCTTATAAGTTTGGTGTAAGAAAGGCTACAGACCTCGAGTGTGAGCACACGAGAGGTCAAAAAAGAAGGAGAAAATGGGACCCAAGTAGGAGGAAGAGGACTAGAGAATGTGGATGATGGTTGTGATATAAGTCATGCCGCGACAATAAGTCAGGCACTACTTAGGAGGTAACCCAAGTTAAGGTAGTTATTTCTATTCTTTTTGTTTATTTAGTATCACCTTTGGTTTTGTTTTTGTGTTGAGTTGACAGGTTGAAGGGAAGTCTGAGTACCTGAGATCTTAGCTAAGAAGCATGGAAAACACTAAGTGTCGGGTCCTCTGGACCTCTTTGGTGGACTTGATGCTACTAGCTAGGCCTAGAGGCCTCAGGTAGTATTTCTATCTTCACTTTTAATTTATACTTTGGGGACAAAGTATGATTTTAAGTGTGGGGTGGGAATCTTCTGATTTGTTTAGGGTGAAGTGCGCTCTAGGATTTTTTTTTTTATTTTCAAGTTTTTGATTAAATTGAAAAAAATACAAAAATATTTATCTTTGTTTGTTTTTAGTTTTGTTTTAAGGGTCTATTTAGTAAAATCACACTTCACCACCAGTCCATTTTTCTTTTCAGTTCTTTTTCGAGGGGGAGCCCTTAGAACCATTATCCTTTTTTGTTTTTAGGAGTAAATCTAAAATATTTGTCATTAGGAATAAATAGAGTTGCTCTTGCTAGGTGCTACACATGATTACTAATTGCAAGAGTAGTGTTGAATTCTATGGCATGGTGTGAAAAACTAAATGACTATTGTGAGACACCTAGGCTCTTTTATCTGACTCTTGTGTGATGTTGGCTTAAATTTGAATTCTTGCAATTGCATGGTTGAGAGTCTATAGGTATCCTTCTTGATTTGAACATGTACCAAGTATGTGTGAGTTTTTTGTTATATTCCATGTTGCATTTTGGTGTCTAGAACTTGCCCCGTGTATTTGCAAAGCAATATAAAGAATGTTGAGTTTAGGAGATGATATAGGCATTTCTTGGATAGCCATGTTCTGTACCCTTTTTATCTACTCTTTTTGCATGACCATACTTAGCCCCGTTGAACCTTTAGCCTATTCTTTGATAGCCTCATATATAGCTAATTCCTTTTCTTTCAATTGCCTGCAATTTGGTTCAAAACTCCTAAGCGCTTTAGTTTAGAAATTAAGATGTTAAGGAGTATAATATTTGAAGAAGGAAAAAGTAAAGTTGAAGCCCCCAGGAAATAGGTTTTGGTGTGTTTAAAAGGTCAATGTTTTGTTCGTAGGGAGTAATGTAATGAAAATAAAAAGGTCAATGGTTTGAGTGTAGTATGTGGTCTATGAGTATACCTCTATGGACCCCGTCATTCCGGACCAAGTGCTACGGGAAAAAGGGTGACCGAAGGGAGGGGTGTACGGCATAATAGAGGTACTCGGGAGAATTCTTTCCATGGATCTCGCCTTTATTGGACCTTTGGGGCAGCGGAGGGGGTAACATACGACACTGCTGTTACACTTAGCACGGTATATCAGATCATATCATATCATTCATTTGTGTGAGGTTCCACCCTTGTCTGCTATTTGCTGAGTATACGCTCCGGTAGTATAGGATGCCGTAGGGTTTGTCTTCACTTGCTTATGTTCCTCGAGTGTATGGGAGCCCGTGGGACTATAGTTAGACTTATTGTTACTATTTTTTGCGGTATTGGTTCCTATCAAGGTTTCTTATGAGATTGGATATTGTTAAGGTTGTTCATGGATTTCCAGTTGTTGAATTCTTGACTTGAGATTAGTATGCCTACTTGGTTTATTGCATTTTGTTTTCGATCATGATTACCATTGTTCTTCTTTTCCTTCTCTCTTCATTGAGGTTACCGGTATACTGCCTACTATCTAAAATCTCTCATTATATACTTGTTATTGAAAGGATCCCGGGTATGTATTTCTACCTTTTACCTGTAATATGTATTCTAGTAGCTAGACATGTCTATTGTTCTTGCTTGTATTCCTTCTGTGCTAGCTTCGATGTTCTTCTTCCTTGTTTCAGTGACTACTTGCTTCTATTTTGTTCATTACTGCTCTTTTATCTTATATGTGCCCACTCGGCCTATGATACCTACTGGGTACCGGTTGCTTTGCAATTGGTGCTCATACAACACTATGTATCTTCTAGTGCAGATCCTAGTCTGGGACATCACTGTTAGCTCATTGGAGACTCGTGCGAGGAGCTGTTTTGGGGATACTTAAGACTGAGGGTGAGGTCTTGGCAACCAGAGCTTAGCTTTAGTTTATCTTTTGTATTATGTACTATGTTACTACTCGGAAACATTTGTGTATTTATTCTTTTGTATCCTTTGTACTCCTTATATCTAGTTCTGGCTCTATACTCTGATACCAGGTTTTGGGTTTGGTTTAGATTCTGTATATATGTTATATATATTCATGTTATTCACTTCCTTCACTTATTTCCCTTGCTTTCACATTTTTCTTACTGTTCTTCCGCTTGCTTGCTAGATAGTAGCCCATTACTAACTGTTCTGGGCTACAAGGTTCGGTTTGCCTACTGGGGGTTGTAGGTTCCATTATGACTGAGAAATTAGGTTGTGACATTTATTGAGAATGCAATGTCACTAGAAAACTATCAAAGTCATTGTGTGGTTAGGTGTCCTTGTAATAAATGCCGGTGCATGATTTGTTTAATCCAGATACAGTTATAGTTCATCTTTATCGTAGTGAATTTAAGCCTAGATATTTTATTTGTGTTGATCATGGTGAGAAAGATGGGTTGAATGGTATATTTTATACTTTGCTGCCTATGAATGAATATAATAGGATTGAACATGATAGGTCTCAAGATGATAAGGTTGAACACGATAGGGTGCATGAAATGGTTAATGATGCTTTTGGGGTTCAAGATGGAATGGAACCCGAAGAGTATTTGGAAGATGAAGCTCGTAATGAAGAATAAAAATGCTTATATGAACAATTACAAGAGGCTAATCATCGATTATGTGAAGGGAATCCGCATTCTGCTTTGTCAAATACAGTTAGACTATTGAGTATTAAATCAGATTGGAGTGCTCCTCAAACTCTTATGGACTCTGTAGTTGATCTTATGGGAAAAGTAGCTAATAATCTAGAGTTGAAGATACCTAAGAATTTCTATGAACCAAAGAAATTAGTTTCCAAGTTAGGATTTTCATATGGTAGAGTTCATTGTTATGTAAATGGTTTCATGTTGTTCTATAAGTATGATGATCATCTTGACAATTGTAAGTTTTGTGGACATGCTCAGTATAAGTGGTCTCCCAGTGGAAAGATGGTTCCAATTAAGGTTATGCACTATTTACCTCTTATACCTAGGTTAAAGAGGTTGTACGCTTCAATGAGTTCTGCCCCACATATGGGATGGCATCGTGAAAATAGAAGGCCACCGGGTGTCTTGTCTCATCCATTAGATGGAGAAGCTTGGAAGCATTTCGATATAACATATCCTGATTTTTCTAGAGAACCAAGAAATGTTAGATTGGGATTATGTGCAGATGGTTTCACAACATTCTCTAATAATGTTGTACTTTATTCTTACTGGCCTGTATTTCTTACTCCGTATAATCTCCCGCCTAAAATGTATATGACAAGTCCCTATATATGTCTAACTTTTATTATCCTGGGTCCCTGTAATTCAAAAAGTTTGATTGATGTCTATCTACAGCCATTGATAGATGAGCTAAAACAATTGTGGTTTGATGGTGTAGTAACATACGATATATCAACTAAGCAAATTTTTACTATGCATGCTTCTTTAATGTGGACTATTAATAATTTTCCTGCGTATGGGATGTTGTCGGGTTGGATGACTACTGGAAAGTTAGCTTTCCCACATTGCATGAAAAATTCTAAAGCATTCACTTTAAAGCATGGCCGAAAACATTGCTGATTTGATTGTCACCGTCAGTTCTTGCCAATGGACCAGGAGTTGAGAAATATGAAAAATGCATTCAGAAAGAATAAGGTTGAAAATGATCCGCCACCTCCATCACTTTCCGACATCAGATTTGGGAGAGAGTTAGTCACTTGCCTAAAATTATAGATTTGGGAGAGAGTTCTAGACTTTCTTGATATTGATTTGAACATAATTGGACCAAACAGAACATATTTTAGGATTTACCATATTGGAAGGATAATCATCTACGACATAATCTTGATGTGATGCACATTGAAAAAAAATATTTTTATAATTTGTTCAACACAGTAATGGATGTTAAGGACACGACAAAAGATAATACAAAAGCTAGAATGGACTTAAAGGAATATTGTAGGAGAAAAGAATTGTGGTGGCAGGAAATGAGAAATGGTAAAGTGGTTAAGCCCAAGACAAGTTTTTCATTCACATTGGATGAGAAACGAGAAATTTGTGAGTGGGTGAAGAATTTGAGAATGCGTGAGGGCTATGTTTCAAATTTGGGAAAGAGGACAGATATGGATGAAGGAAAATTGATTGGTATGAAAATTCATGATTGTCATGTTTTCATGGAAACTTTGATTCCTATCATATTTAGTCACCTACCCGATAGATATGGAAACCAATCACAGAAATAAGTTTGTTCTTCAAAGATTTATGTTCTTACACTTTGTTGAAGAGTAGCTTGGAAGGGATGTAGAAAAATATTCCTGTCATCATCACTAAGTTGGAGAAGATCTTTCCATGTGTCTTTTTTGATGTGATGGAGCATCTTCCAGTTCACCTTATAGAAGAGGCACCCCTTGGGAGCCCAGTTCAAATAAGGTGGATGTATCCATTCGAGAGGTAATGACCCTTTATTTTTTTTGTTATTCTTTCTTAAACGTATTATATTAATTAGCTAACATGAAATTATATAGGACAATTGGCAAGTACAAAAAAACTATTAAGCAAAGGGGAAAGATTGAAGGATTAGTTTGTGAAGCTTATCTTGCAAGAGAAACTGCTCATTTTTGTTCTTACTACTTCGGGAATGAAGTGCTATGTAAGAGAAATAGGGTCAATCACAATGATGACGGTGATTGTGATCTTATGTTTGAACCAATTTCATTTTTTAATCAACCTGGGTGAGGATCTAAAAAACGTCAAAGGCGAGGTTTCACTAGTATTGAAAAGCAATCAGCTATGAAACATATTTTGCTCAATTGTCCTGAGATTCAACCATATCTTCAGTAAGTCTTGTTGAATTGTGTTATCGAATTACATAAATTTAAATACAAAGTGTTAAACTAATGAAATATCTCAATGTACACTTAGCAGTAAATTCGTAAGCATATGGGGTAATGATGCCATATATACAAACTTTTTTGATTGGATGAGAAAGTATGTAAGTGTGTAAATGCCCATTTACTCATTTACGCTTACTATTGAATCAACATGTATAATATACTCATTTACTAAAATTTAATTTGTAGGTTTTTATGAACATAATACTATCGAACATCCACAATTGGTGAGAGATGTTGCACTTGGGCCTAAAAGTCAAATTCAGATGATGACTAAGTATTGTGTGAATGGTTTCAAGTTTCAAACTGAAGAAGTTTCTAAGAATAAGAAAACTAATAATAGCGGAGTGTGCATTCAAGGTGAAGTCGATGGTAATGGCCAAACTGTTGAATTTTATGGTGTCATACACGAGATTATTAAAGTTAGATATCCTGGTTGGCCGAAAAAAAGATAATGCTATTTCGGTGCAAGTGGTTTGATCCTTCACATAGAGGTACCAGGGTGAATATACAACATAATATATTTGAAGTAAAGCACAGGAGACAATATGGTCTCTATGATCATTTTATCACTGCACAAAATGTTAAGCAGGTGTATTACGCTCCATATCCATTGTGCAGAGATAAGGTTGATTGGTGGGTGGTCATATAAACTAAGCCTGTGGGTAGGATTGAGATTGAGAATGTGTTAGATGTGGCATACCAAAATGATGTCACAGTTGTTCATCAAGCAATGGATGCTGAGTTGGAAAACAATCTAGAACATCCTCAACACATATTAGAAGACGTTTCTGATAATGAGTTGATTGCCATCGCAAATCTTGAGGGATAACTAACTGAGGAGGAAGAATGGGACGATGAAAATGAAATAACTGATGAGGAAGACTGGGAGACTGGTGAAAATGAATCAAGTGAGGACAAAGATTAGGAGAATATTGACCAGTATGTAATTTTTTTTATACTTATGATTATGATTTTAATTTCTTTAATACTTATGATTATGATTTTATTTAATACTTATGATTTTATTTATATATTTTAATGTAAATTTTCATACAGATGTCATCAGGTGACAGAAGATCGCGCAACTTATGCCTTGGCATATTCTGAGAGACAACGGATGGAGAAAGATAATGATATGTGCAAAACCGTTGAGTCTCTCAAAGAACCGCTTAGATTGACTTTCTTTTAATTTGCATTAGATTTTTGACACTTTATTTATAATTTTTTACTTTTTTTAAGTTTTGAAACACTTTGTAGGTCCTTTGGGTGGATCTTCTATGTGTTTAATGAATGTTTTACTTCATATTTAGTTTCTTGTTGATGTTGTAGTTGCTTTATGAATGTTTTGGCAGCAATTAGTGCTGATTTGGACTGTATTTGAATTATTTTGTAAATGGCAGGTGGTGCATAATTCTTGCAGATTTTTGCACCTGAAAAAAATATAGAAAAGCGAAGGACAGGGTATCTTTTATCCGTTGCATTTCTAGATTTTTTTAAAAAAATTCCCAGAAAAGCGATGATGTCCGTCGCTTTGTTATTCAAGTTCAAGAACAAAGCAATGAACAACGTCGCTTTTCTGGAAAAAGAGAAAAAAGGCATCACTTTTTAATTTGAGTCGCTGTCCATTGCTTTTAAAGCGACGTTGTCCGTCACTTTTGGAAAAGCGACTGGCCACTTTCCCACGGAAGTGAGTCCATCCCTTTTGGCCAAAAAAGCGACAGAAAACCTCCCTCTTGGCCATCTAGTTTTAACCTTTTTTTAGTAGTGAAATCTTCTAGATAAAATTAAATCATGACTATTTTATTTCTTACATTGTTTACTTCAATGAAATGCTTTATGCATCCAAAAGATATTCTCAAATGTTCTTGTTAATACAATAAAAGTGTCTTGTGTCTCCAAAATATGCATTAGTCAAGAATATATGGATAGTTTCTGGCTCATCTACTTTTAAGTTGCAACCTTGCAGTATATTTTCAAGTTGTGGTGACTCGGGGCTTTTCTAGTTCAGTTTCTTCTTTATAAATTATAGTACTAGGATAATTAAGCGATGAATGCATATTTAACGGAAATCTAAGATTAATTGCATATGCTTTGGTTAAAAATTACAGTATCGCAAACTAGAAGTGCACACAACAACTCATTTCATCTTTGTGGATTTTACTAGTTTCTACTCCTGTAGTCGTACTCTGTATTTCACTTTTCTCACATTCTTTCTCCTGATCAGTTACCACATTCAAAACTACAAATTGGTTAAGGATCTGAGGAGTGGTACTTGAATCATTTGGGTATTTCTTATTTTTGTTGGCCTGTGATTTTTCTCGTTTATTGGTAACTGCATTACCAACAATTTTCCCATTAGCTAATTTTCTCAAGGAGCTTGTTGGTAGAATGCCAGTGTTCATAATTTGTACATTCTTCTTAACTGAACCAAGCTATAGTATTTTCGGTCAGATCTTACTTTTCAATTTATGTATAGTTCAGATCAACTGTTGTTTTATAGATTATAACAACTAAATTACTACTAGCTGTTATGGTTTTACAGGTTTCTTTTGTTTGTCACGAGTTGACATTTTTTTTTCAAATGATTGAGGTCAGCTCTCACTCAATTTTATGAACCATGACTAGTATTGAGCATGATTTTTTTTCTAACATTTAATTATATTTTGAATGTGTAGGTAAATGTGGTGATTGGATTTGAATGGTGGCCACAAGTCAACTCGATCAATTCAAGTGCACGATAAAGAGCTTTGAACTATTGTAATATATGTTTGAATACGTTTGATTTTGTGTGGAATTCATTGCTAGTATAGATCTTTAAAATATTACTTTCTAAGTATGTATAGTACAAGACATGTTATTTTTTGAAGTTTATTGTAAATCTATACATTCATATTATTTATTAGCTAATTTGGTGCTTGAGATCATTTGAATATATAATAATGTGATTAATGAATATATGCAAATCAAAATTATTATTTTCCATTTAGAAATTGTGGCTATAAAAATTCTCAACAACATTGCCACACTTCAAAAGTGTGGCCATAGGAACGTCAATTATGTGGCTTACTGATAATGCTCAAACGTACTCTCCTATTAGGAGGTATCAGAGATCGTCAGAGCAAAACACATTTATAGTTCTCAACGGATGTCGGGGTCGATCCCACTGAGAATTTAAAGTTTAGCCTAGGTGATTATAAAATAGAATTCACAACTAGAGTGAGTAATATAAAAGGGGGAATTGGGAATCTGTCAAAATTTTGCAATTCATCAAAATAACGCAATAAAGTAAAATGAGGTGTAGATAATAGAGAGGAAGACTAGGGATGTGTGTCAAATGAGACTCGAACATGTGATAGGGTGATTTATTATTCATGCTAAACGATATGGGTAACCTTGGTTTTAAGTATGGTTATTTATCTCTCGATTAACAACCATATATCCAATAGTGCTTGAGCAACAATATATCCAATAGTCCTAGCTCAAGCACTATTGATTAGGCCATAAAACAACCAAGACATGCTTGGGGAGGTCATACTATTTCTAACTTTAGACCCTTAAGTGGGTGATTCTGTCGATATGAGCTATTTCTAGTCTCAATCTAAATAGAAGCCCAAGTTCATACTAGACATTTCATATCTGGAGTTATGAAATCCTCTTTCAAGCAACAACATAACAAAGTTAGGAAAATTAATGTTTGCAACCACCAATTTTTGAGTTAAAATGTGGTGAAATCACTAGACCCATGTTAAATAAGCATTTATAAACAAAAATTACTAACACCCACACCCATTTATCAAGTACCCATCATCAACATATCCCTAGATAAGAAGTTTAGCTACTCATGCTTAAGGAAAAATGTAGACCAAATGGGTAATTTAATTTCACTTCTATTCAAGCTAAATTTCACAATATCCAAGATCAGTTTGTACAAAAATGGTGGTTCTAAGAATTGGGAAGAAGGAATTTGATAAAAACCCTTTTCTTATTCTTAGAAGGGAAAACTTGTTCACAGAGCTAAAAATATTGTTCAAAAACTTCAAAACTATCAGAACTATTTATAATTGTGCCTAAAATGGGTTTATAAATATTCCCAATGTCACATAAATTTGGACAAAAATGCCCTTTGAGTGGTGTACATGACATATGGTTCGCACGTCAGCATGTGCGCGTCGCACACCCTCTTGAGTGATCTAGTGACTCAATTCGACTTGGGAGCTTCATGAAAAGTGGGGTGCGGTTAGCACCAGGTAGTGTGCACATTGCACAATGACCGCACCCCTTAACAGATCCTTCAGCACCTTCTGAAGTTTATGCGGTGGAAGGTGCATTCCGCACCAAGGCAAGTGTGTGTCACACGAGTGCCGCATATCTAAGCAGACTCTTCGTCTTGTTTGCTCACTTAGCACTTTCACTCCTTTTTGGTTCTTTTTCGGTCCATTTCCTTGTTTTCTATCTTTGATCACAAATACATGCATAGACAACAATAGAGGCCATAAGAACTTCTAAATCTCATCAAAACATAGCAATAATTCATGAGTAAAGGCTCAATAAGTTTGTAGATTACCGACTTATCAAACCCCGAAACTTGTACTATTGCTTGTCCTCAAGAAAGATACTCACAAGATAAGGTATGAATTATGCTCTAGAACTCAATCTACGTACCAAATACTACTCTATTCTAAAGAGAAAACTACGAAAAATAACAACCAAAAAGACTCAAATCAAAGACTCAACTATTGTGCTCATCTCAATTAGAACCACCACATCATCAAGGCAATAGATCATTTCTAAACCTTTTTCAAAAGGACTCTATTTCTCATTTAAAATCAAGGGAATTTTGTCATTCAAAACAAGATACAAAGCTTCTCAAGTCATTGGCATGGACCATCAAGGTTTGCCTCGAGATTTGCCGCACAACTTGTCTCATTCATTCCTCTCCATTGAAATAGAGACTTCATTTTTCAATTCGAGTGCATGATGCCACTCACCACAAGAGATAATCCCACTCACAATCATGAAATTCACAAAACAAAGGGGATATAAGAGAACCAAGAAGACTCACACTTTTTATAATTGAACTTTTTGGAGCAATTTTCAATTCAACTTAAGGTGCTACCTTGAAATTGAAGTGTATCCTTTTTCTTCTCCTCATTGATCACATACACCCCCAAACTTAGGCATTTTCCTATATATTTTTTTCGTTTCCCCCCAAGCTTAGGATTTTAGCCTACCTTTCATTTTCGAGTACTTAGGGAGGACGGGTGCCAAAATGGAGGTTTCAAAAAGGTTAAGGTATTGAGCAAGGTGCCAAAGAACGGTCACAAGCTCAAAGGGGTTCACTAGGATTGATGTTGGGGGAAGTCATTTGGGTGAAGTAGTTGTTTAAAGAGGGCCTAAGGTCATTTTCCAAGCTCGGTCACACCTAGAATTTTGTCTTGAATCAGATTCGGGGCAAGTTCTAGACAACACGCATACATAAGAATCAAAGTAAAGCCTCACCACACAAGTCATCATGCCACAAGACTTCTTGCATTAGTCTAAAGATCAATTGGGATAAATGACTTTTGACGAGCTATTCCAAGTTCATTACACACTCGTTTCAGAATCGATCAAGCTAAAACGAGAGTGTGCAAGTCATGACAACATAATGCTTTCCTCAAAATTTTATTATCTCTCTTTCCTTTCTTTTTCAAAAACGTCTTGCCAAGAGAGATTTTTTGGTGGGTCCATTTAAAAACAAGCACACTACGGACTCAAATTAAAAATAAAACTTGGAATTTTCCCTTAAAGTCGCCTCTCAATCTATCATAGGAAAACACCAATCCGGTTCGACACAAAAGAAATAAAAAGAAAAAGAAAATAAAATAAAACTTTTCTCCTTAGGAAATAACCGTGGTATTAAGAAAACCCTCAGAGTTTATTACTAAACTACTATTAACAAGGCTATAACCAAATTTTTATGATCATAAATCATTCTAGAAACAAGCCTCTACGTAGGCTCTTAGTCCATTTACAAGGCACGGGTATCAAGATAATGGAATCGTGTATGACTAACCCAGCACACAACCAAACATTAAAAATCAATCCCGATGTGGGTACAATTAAGCCAAAAAAAACATAAACATAAAGGTAAAGGCCCGGCAGAGGAAATGTCATCACAATCATCAAAAATATGCCTAACAAGGGCCAAATAAAATCTAGCAAGAGAAACTAAGAATGTCAACAAGGCTTGGCAAAGGTAATAGAAATATCTCAAGCCCAATCACGGGCAACCAAAAGCAATAATAATAAAGAGAACCCCCTCTCATCAAAAGAAGCATTTCCCTCAATGCTAAAAGCTCAAGTAATGGGAAAGGGGGTGCAACACTCCCTGAAGGACTATGCCTCATCATCATCAAATTTTACCTCATCATATGCAGTCTGTCCACTAGGACCCACGCCACCCTTTCGGGAGTATGTAGTAGTCGTGGACTCACAGAGGGCATGCTGAAACTCTGAGTCCAGATCATCGTCTAGCATGTTATACTCATCCCCAAGTAGCTCAACCTCATCATCCTCATAGAATGCAAACAAATCATCCATGGGCCCTCGCATTGGATGGGGTTTAGGCAATGAGCTCAAATTTGTTGCCTCAACTGGAGTTTTCCCTTTTGCCTTATCCACATCCTTTCAGAGTGCTTTGACAGACCCTTCAATTACATCAACCCTTTGGCAGATTTTTGTCACCTTGTTAAAAACCCCACGGATAACTTTCTTGACAGCCCTGTCAATCAACTTCGATAGATCTATTGCCAAGTCGCTCAACTATTTCTCATTGTTATATGTCTTATTAACCACATCCTGGAGGCCACTTTTGGTTAAAGTGGGTGTGTGGGCATGTGCATGTCCCTCTGATGTAGCCCCATATGGAGATGAAGTAGTTGCTTTGTGTAATGACCCTTCCGATTATTTCCATGTATACATTTTCCTTGTACCGTTAGAGCTTGTTTGTAGCGGTCCCAAGTCATTTAAGGCTTGTCAGGACCGATAGTTTGGTGCTGGGGCCATTTGTTTGGTCGTATGATAAGTTTTGAAGTCAAGCAAGTCGGCAAAAGTTATCGTAAGTGTCATTAATAAATTTTCTGAACTTTGGGTAAAATGTCTCAGAGCTTTTCTCTCAATATATAAAGAGTTAGAAGTCCCCCAAAATACCAAATCGAAGTTCTACGAGTCTAGTACCAACGCACAAAACCTCACATCCAACTGATCTCGGAGTAAAAAGTTATGACTGTTTTACTGCGGACTGTCTGGTAGAAACTGGGTTGCGAACCGGGTCGCGAACCGGGTCGGGTCAAAATCAATTTAAAGCCTCAACTTCACGTTTTAAAATGCCATTCCAGTTCTGAAACAGTGAGAAAACATAAGGGAGGGTTCCAAGAGAGTTCTTGAGTATCAAAATCGTGCGATGGTGAATTGCGAACCTAAATTTAAGAATTTTATTAGCATCGCGCGTATATTTAAAAATATCTTATTTTAAAGTTATTTTTTTTTTATTACCTTTTTAAAGTATTTTAAAGGTCTATGAAAAATACTTTTGTTATGATATAATTGTGTACGTATTTATTTTATAAGGTTTTTATACATTGTAATATTTTAACGGAGATAGTAAATTTATTTATGTTTAAAATTATTATTATAATATAGTAAGTTTTATTGGAAATGATTTTCTATTAGTTATGGTATATTTAAAAAGTCATATATATTTTACCACGAACCTATGCAATACCCGAATACTTACATAACGGGACAAAACTATTTTGTTTTTAATAATTGTACTGCCACCTCCATTCCACGTGGAGGTGGAGGAAGTGGCCAACAAAACTAAGGGTGAGAGGTGGCATCATATTATAATGTTTGTAATGATTAATCCTTAAAAGGGTATAAAGGATTCCACTATTTGTTGGTTGTACATATACATATGTATATTTTTACTAAACTTTAACAAAAGGGATATGCACCTGTACGCATATAGGCATACCACTACTATATGTATCCTTATAGGTTGAAGAAATTAGGTGTGAAAAAATATTTTGATGCGATATTAAGAAAAATCAATTATCTACGTCAAGTTATTCAAGCCCAAAGTCAAGTTTGATTTTGTTTCGGAGTTTTTCAGAGCGGTTCAGGATTAGATATCATCGCTCAAGCAGCTTGTCATTGGACGACAGGTAGGTTATGGTTTATTTTCCCTAGACTCCGCATATATAGGATAAAATTGTATTAATGGGCATCCTTGGGTTGGTTTATTAGGTTGGTACCACAAACCTCGACCGCTTTATTCATGTCCGCCTACTTTTGTTCCTCCGTTGTTTGTAGTACTTGCCGATATATTTTATTTACCCTTGTGGTCCTGTGAGACCTTGTTGACTCTGGAACATAGAAGGTGGGATTTTGGGAATGTTCGCGAGTTCCGGGCATAGAATTATACTTCTAGGTTGGTTATGCTTGCTGAGTAGCTGTGGGCCTGTGCAGGGTCGATAGGTTGATTGTGAGTTGCTGGGCAGCTATTGTGTGTGATCATACCATTTCCATACATATAAAGGGGTTTTATCCATGTTTTATTATGGTTTGGGCTTCGGGCCTACTGACACTATTTTCTAAACCTTGCATGGCCCCGGGGGCCCGTTTTTGATGAAAATGAATTGGAAATGGTTTGATTTAACTTGTGAATATTCTTGGATAAAAGAAGGTAAAATTATGATTTATATTACGATTAACGCTAGACTCGGCAGGGCCGGGGTGGTAGTTGAGTTTTCTTGCTACCTGAGATAATTTTAGCCTCGGTCGGACCTAGCACCCGAGATGACTTTCTACTGTTTAGACCCGGTTATGCCCGGGCACCCTTGGAGGGGTTTTTGAGATATTTTCCTACTACATTAGTCCTGCACAGGGTCTGGGCATGCATATTAGAGACTGGGTCTCTATCTTGAACTCGGACTTGCTTCCGGACGACACGTTTTGATACTGAGTTTTAGTATGGGGTCAGGGACCTCCATGGACCTTGCCATCCAGGCCTGGGGCTGTGGGCTGCGTGTGCCGGAGGAAGGGTATACGATGGAGTAGAGGTATACGGGAAGTGTCCTTCCATGGAACCTACCTGCTGGGCCGGATCGGCACCGGAGGAGGTACATACAGAGATACCATTTCACTGGAGATCTTCATGCATCATATCATTCATTGTTTGAGGCTCCACCCTTGTTTGTTATTTGTTGATTGTATGCTCCGGTAGTATGGGATGCCGGAGGGTTTGTTTTCACTTGTTTGTGTTCCTCGGTTGTATGGGCGGCCGGGGAACTATAGGTAGACTCTTGCTATTTACTTGTAGAATTGTTCCCTGTTATGGTTAATTATGAAATTGGTTACTGCTAGACTGTTAGTTGCTGGATTTGAGATTGATATGATTAGTTGGGCTTGATTCATGTCTCTAAGCATGCCTATCATTACTCTTTCTCTCTTCTTCTTACACTTGAGGTTACCGGTATACCGTCCATTTCGTAAACTCATTATGTATACACTGTTATTGCAAGGACCCCAGGTGCGTTATTTCTTACTTTCACCTGTGCCTATGGTGTGTATATTCTGCTTACTAGCCTCACATATGGTTCTGTTGATTTCCCTCTGGGCTTGTTCCTGTGTACCTTTCGTTGATTTTTGTGACTGCTTGCTTCTATTCTGTCTGTTACTACGCTTTTATCTTATATGTGCCCAGTCGGCCTATGATACCTACTGGGTACCTTATGCTTCGCATTAGGTGCTCACCCTACCCCCCTGCATCTTTGGGTGCAGATCTTAGCATGGGCCATTGTCGTTAGATCGCTGTGATTCGTGCTTGGAGATCTGTTGGGGACTACTTCAGACTGAGGGTGAGCTCTTGGCGATCGGAGCTTAGCTTTAGTTTATCTTTTGCTTCACGTACTCTATTACCATTCAAAGACATCTGTATGCATTGTTTTGGATCGTTTGCATTCCATGTATGTAGTTTTGGCTCTATACTATGATATCAGGTCTTGGGGTTTGGTTTAGTTTCCGCATATGTATATAAATACATCTGTTATCTATTCTCCTCATCTTACTCTCTTACTTTTGCTTATTAAACTATTCTTCCGCTTATTTGTTAAATAGTAGCCCATTACTAATTGTCCTGGGCTATGGGAATTAGTTCGCCTATTGGGGGGTTGTAGGTGCCATCATGACTGAGAAATCGGGTCGTGAAAACTTGGTATCAGAGCTTTAGGTTCACCGGTGTCATCGGTATAGGAGCCAATGTCTAGTAGAGTCCTGCGGATCGGGGCGGAGACGTATGTACTCAATCTTCGAGAGGCTACAGTGACATTTTAGGAAACTTGACTCTTTCACTGCCTCTGTGTCGTGCGTAGGACCCTTGAAGTTTCTGAAATCTCATTTGTTCTACTTTATTCTTCCGCAAGATGGTTCGTAAGAGATCATCGGCATCACGTAGATATGAGCGTCCCACTCCAGCTAAGGGTCGAGGATGCCCTCGAGCAGTGGCACCTGCTAGAGCTGCTAGAGTGGAGATAGAGCCCGAGCAGCATATGGATCAGGGGGCAGCCCAGGTACCACCAGCTCCAGTACCAGCTCCAGCACCAGCTCCAGTACCAGCTCCAGTGCCCACTTCTGTGACAGCTCCAGTGGCAGCTCAGTCTTCAGATATTCGGGGATTACTATTACAGCTTTTGGGTATGATTAGAGAGCGGCTTTCTGAGGTAGCGCAGACATCTGCTCAGGGGGCATCCCTGGGTGAACAGAGTTCAGGAGCTCAGCCTGCTACTACGGCTCCCCGTGCGGAGGTCATTCCGGTTCCATTAGTTGCACAGCCTCTTTCTTCTCGCCCAGCTATGACAGAGTCAGAGCAGAAGGCGTTGGATAGGTTTTTGAGGTTAGCACCTCCGAGGTTTGCTGGTACTTCTTGACAGGATCCACATGACTTTATTACTACATGTGAGGAGATGTTGCATCATTTGGGTTTGTTGGAGACTCACGGGGATAGTTATACTATCTATCAGTTAGAGGGCCCAGCGAAGTTATGGTGGAGGGCTCATGTTGCTTGTAGACCACCATCGTCACCTCCTTTGACCTGGTCTGAGTTTTATGAGGCCTTTATGGCCAAGTTCCTACTTCAGAGTGATCGTGAGCATCGCAAGGAGCAGTTTACTCACCTTATGCAGGGGTCTATGACTGTCTCGGAGTATGAGACCCGTTTCCATCAGCTAGCATCGTTTGGAGCTATGACCATTCCTACCGAGGCAGATAGGATTCGCAGATTTCTATGGGGTTTGAGGCCAGAGATCAGGCAGCCAACTAAGATATTGATTGCCGGTGGTCGGTCATTTTAGGCTATCGTAGACTATGCCCGTACTATGGAGGACTTACAGCGATATGATCAGGGGTCCAGAGATAAGAGGCCTCGACATCAGGGTGTCTACAGTGGTTCCAGATATGGTGGTAGAAGTCCTGGCCACTGGAGCCGGAGTTATCAGCCACAGCAGCACCAGGGTCAGTCCAGCCGACCGGTTCAGGATTCCCTTTAGACTTTCGGTAGTACCAGTTCGATCGGGGTCAGAGCAACCATCAGGGCAATGGCGGCCAGTCTTCAAGGGGTACAGTTTCTGGGGCATCAGGCCGTGGTGGTTATACGGGATCGGCTGGTTCATCTAGACCGAGTAGGCCGCCAGGGGCTTGTTTTACTTGTGGTGTGATTGGTCATTTTTCTAGAGATTTCCCTCAGCAGGGTACAGTTCAGTTGGCCGAGCCTTTATGAGCAGTCCATCCCCCGGCTAGAGGGGGTGGTCGTCAGGGTAGAGGTGGTGCTCCACGCGGCAGAGCAGGTGGTAGGGATGGCGGTCGGGCAGGTGGAGGTCATCGTCATTTTTACATGGTCCCTAGGAGACTAGAGGCAGAGGCCTCAAATGCTGTGATTATGGGTACAATTTCTGTGTGCCATCAGTCTACTATGACTTTATTTGATCCTGGATCCACTTGTTCATATGTATCTGCCTACTTTTTGCCTTGTTTGGGGTTGGCTAGTGAGCCATTATCTGTTCCTGTTTCTGTTTTGACCCCAGTAGGAGATTCTTTAGTAGTGGATCAGATTGTGAGATCTTGTATGCTATCTATTGGTGATTCAGAGACTTGGGGTGATTTGATGATTCTTGATATGCTAGATTTTGATGTGATACTGGTCATAGACTGGTTATCCCCTCACCGTGTGGTTTTGGAATGTTATGCCAAGACCATTACCATAGCTGTGCCCGGTGTATCTTCGGTTGTGTGGCAGGGTTCTGTTAGCCATGCACCATCTGGCATCATCTCTTGTCTTCGAGCTAGGAAGTTGATTTCCCGTGGGTGTTTAGCTTATCTAGCATATGTCCGAGATGTTAGTGCTGAACCTACTTCCCTTAAGTCTGTTCCTGTGGTTAGAGACTTCCTCGATGTGTTTCCTACTGACCTACCAGGCCTTCCACCTGAGAGAGATATTGATTTCCCTATTAGCTAGAGTCGGGCACTAGGCCCATTTCTATTTCTCCTTACCGTATGGCTCCTGCTGAGTTGAGGGAGCTTAAGGAGCAGCTCCAGGATCTGTTAGCTAAGGGGTTTATTAGACCTAGTGTGTCACCTTGGGGTGCTCCTGTTCTCTGCGTGAAGAAGAAGGATGGGTCGATGTGCATGTGTATTGATTATCGGCAGCTGAATAGGGTGACAGTAAAGAATAGGTATCCGATGCCGAGGATTGATGATTTGTTTGACCAGCTTCAAGGTTCAGTCATGTTTTCGAAGATTGATTTGAGGTCTGGCTACCATCAGTTGAGGATTAGGGCGGAGGACATCCCTAAGACAGCATTCAGGACACGTTATGACCATTATGAGTTCCTGGTGATGTCTTTTGGGTTGACTAATACCCCCGCAACCTTTATGAACTTGATGGACAGGGTTCTTGGCCCGTATTTGGACTCATTTGTGATAGTTTTTATAGACGACATCTTGGTATACTCGCATAGTAGAGATGAGCATGAGCAGCACTTGAGGGTTATACTCCAGACTTTGAGAGATCATCGGCTTTATGCCAAGTTCTCAAAGTGCGAGTTTTGGCTTGAGTCCGTTGCATTCCTAGGGCACGTGGTGTCTAAGGATGGGATTAGGGTTGACCCGGGAAAGATTTCTGCGGTTTGTGATTGGCCTAGACTTACTACTGCTACTGAGGTCTGCAGCTTTATTGGGTTAGCAGGTTACTACAGACGGTTCGTTGAGGGATTTTCCTCCATAGCAGCACCCTTGTCTATGCTGACTAAGAAGGATGTCCCATTTCAGTGGTCGGACCAGTGTGAGGATAGCTTCCAGAGGCTTAAGGCCTTATTGACTTCAGCTCCAGTTTTGACTTTGCCGGTTGAGGGTCAGAGCTTCTCCGTGTACTGTGATGCTTCTGGGGTTGTTCTTGGTTGTGTGTTGATGCAGCAGGGTCGAGTAATAGCATATGCGTCGAGGCAGCTGAAGGTTCACGAGCACAACTACCCCACTCATGACTTAGAGTTGGCAGCGGTAGTTTTCGCGCTCAAGATCTTGAGGCATTACCTATATGGAGATCATTGTGAGATCTTCACTGATCATCGTAGTCTTCAGTATATCACGAGTCAGCGAGAGTTGAACTCGAGACAGAGGAGATGGGTCGAGTTACTGAAGGACTATGACTTCACTATTCTGTATCATCCGGGCAAGGCAAACGTGGTAGCGGATGCCTTGAGCCGGAAGGCAGTGAGTATGGGTAGCCTAGCTTCTCATTCAGTTTCAAAGCGACCGTTGGCCTTGGACATCCAGTCCTTGGCTAACCGTTTGGTTAGGCTTGACTTGTCAGATCCTAGCAGAGTTCTCACCAGTGTTGAGGTTTGTTCTACTTTGATTGATCAGATTCAGAGCCGTCAGTTTGAGGATCAGCAGTTGTGTGACCTTCGTGATCGGGTTGTTCAGGGTGAGACCAGTCGGGCTACTCTAGATTCAGATGGGGTTCTAAGGTTTGATAGTCGCCTTGGTGTTCCGAGGATTGGTGATTTGATTCAGTTGATACTTCATGAGGCACATTGTACTAGATACTTCATTCACCCTGGCACAACAAAGATGTATAGAGACTTGAGATAGCTTTACTGGTGGAGTGGTATGAAGCGGGATATAGCGGATTTCGTATCTCGGTGCTTGAACTGTCAGCAGGTTAAGTTCGAGCACATGAGACTTGGTGGTTTAATACAGCGACTTCCCATTCCCGAGTGGAAGTGGGAAGGGATTACTATGGACTTCGTTGTTGGTTTGCCTCGTACTTCTAATAAGTTTGATTCCATATGGGTGATTGTGGATAGGCTGACTAAGTCAGCACATTTCTTGTCGGTTCAGACTTCTTATGGTGTAGAGAGGTTAACTCAGATCTACCTTCGTGAGATTGTTTGGTTGCACGGGGTTCCAGCTTCTATCATTTCAGACCGCGACACTCAGTTCACATCTCAGTTTTGGAGGGCTATTCAATGAGATTTGGGTACAGAGGTTCAACTTAGTACTGCTTTCCGCCCCAAGACAGATGGCCAGTCCGAGAGGACCATTCAGGTCCTGGAGGACATGCTTCGGGCCTGTGTTCTTTACTTTGGAGGTTCGTGGGATCAGTTTGTGCCTTTGGCTGAGTTTGCTTATAATAATAGTTTCCATTCGAGCATTGGCATGGCACCTTTTGAGGCCTTGTATGGTAGGCATTGCAGATCACCGATTGGTTGATTTGATGGTTCTGAATCTAGGCCATAAAGTACAAATTTGCTTCGAGATTCCTTAGATCAGGTCCGAGCGATTCAGGACAGACTTTGGGCAGCTTAGAGCAGGCAGAAGAGTTATGCTGATCGTAGGCTTCGTGCCTTAGAGTTTAGTGTCGGTGACCTGGTGTTTCTCCATGTATCTCCCATGAAGGGAGTGATGAGATTTGGTAGGCGGGGCAAGATTAGCCCCAGGTACACTGGGCCGTTTGAGATTCTTGAGAGGGTTGGTAGCATTGCCTATCAGTTAGCCTTGCCTCTGATGTTTTCAGCTATACATCCTGTATTTCATATTTCGATGTAGCGTCGGTATGTCCCAGATGAGTCTCATGTGTTGCAGTGGGATTCAGTTCAGTTGGGTGAGGGTTTAGCCTTTTTTGAGGAGCCGGCGACTATTTTGGCCAGAGATGTCAGGAGATTGAGATCTCAAGAGATCCCGGTTGTTAAGGTTCAATGGAGGCACCGTCCAGTCGAGGAGGCTACCTGGGAGACCGAGAGAGATATGCAGGCTCAGTATCCATAGCTGGTTGAGCCTTCAGGTACCTCCTTGACCTTGACTTTCGAGGACGAAAGTCCTTTTTAGTAGTGGATGATGTAATGACCCTTCCGGTTATTTCCACGTATACGTTTTGCTTGTACCGTTAGAGCTTGTTTGTAGCGGCCCCAAGTCATTTAAGGCTTGTCTGGACCGGTAGTTTGGTGCCAGGGCCATTTGTTTGGTCGTATGATAAGTTTTGAAGTCAAGCAAGTCGGCAAAAGTTATCGTAAGTTTCTTTAACAAATTTTCTGAACTTTGGGTAAAATGTCTCAGAGCTTTTCTCTCAATATATAAAGAGTTAGAAGTCCCCAAAAATACCAAATCGAAGGTCTACGAGTCTAGTTTCCAACGCACAAAACCTCACATCCAACTGATCTCGGAGTAAAAAGTTATGACTGTTTTACCGCGGACTGTCTGGCAGAAACCGGGTCGCGAACCGGGTCGGGTCAAAATCGATTTAAAGCCTCAACTTCACGTTTTAAAATGCCATTTCAGTTCTGAAACAGTGAGAAAACATAAGGGAGGGTTCCAAGAGAGTTCTTGAGTATCAAATCGTGCGATGGTGAATTGCGAACCTAAATTTAAGAATTTTATTAGCATCGCGCGTATATTTGAAAATATTTTATTTTAAAGTTATATTTTTTATTACCTTTTTAAAGTATTTTAAAGGTCTATGAAAAATACTTTTATTATGATATAATTGTGTATGTACTTATTTTATAAGGTTTATATACATTGTAATATTTTAACGGAGATAGTAAATTTAGTTATGTTGAAAATTATTATTATAATATAGTAGGTTTTATTTGAAATAATTTTCTATTAATTATTGTATATTCAAAAAGTTATATATATTTTACCATGAATTTATGCAATACCCGAGTATATATGTAATGGAATAAAATTAAAACATAGGAATTAATTGCATGGTGACACCACGTTTACACATGGGTCTAATCGAGCAACCATCTAGTGACTAATTCATATTTGGTCACCTTTTCCTTTAAAGAATTAAAGAGAGCTTATGGTTATGTAATTAATTTTGGTGAAGCCACCCAGGTACTTTTAAATCGGTTGTAGTCTAGGTAGAAATGGTTGCTGATTTCATCACTTATTTCCATTGATTTCCTTTCAACAAGCTTAAGTTACTACTGCTATATATTTGAACTCCAAACATGGTTCATTCAAATTGATTTCTTATAGAGGCACGTGTTGGCTGCAACGTACACTCACATTGACACTAGAGCAAGAATTTAGTAGGAAAAATATTTCAGTGCTATATTTGAGTACCAAAAGGAAAATCGATTATCTACGTCAAATTATTCAAGCCCGAGTTCAAGTTTGATTTCGTGTTGGAGCTTTTTCGGAGAGGTTCAAGCTTGTCATCGGACGACAGGTAGGTTACAGTTTATTTTCCCCAGACTCCACATATATAGGATAAAATTGTATTAATGGACATCCTTGGGTTGGTTTATTAGGTTGGTACCACATACCTCGACCGCTTTATTCATGTCCGCCTACTTTTGTTCCTCCGTTGCTTGTAGTATTTGCCGATATATTTTATTTACCCTTGTGGTCCTGTGAGGCCTTGTTGACTCTGGAACATAGAAGGTGGGATTTTGGGAATGTCCGCGAGTCTCGGGCATAGAATTATCCTTCTAGGCTGGTTATGCTTGCTGAGTAGCTGTGGGCCTGTGCAGGGTCGATAGGTTGATTGTGAGCTGCTGGGCAGCTATTGTGTGTGATTATACCATTTCCATGCATATAAAGAGGTTTTATCCATGTTTTACTACAGTTTGGCTTCGGGCCTACTGGCACTATTTTCTAAACCTTGCATGGCCCCGGGGGCCTGTTTTTGATGGAAATGATTTGGAAATGGTTTGATTTAACTTGTGAATATTCCTGGGTAAAAGAAAGTAAAATTATGTTTTAAATCACCAGTTTTACGATTAACGCTAGACTCGGCAGGGCCGGGGTGCTAGTTGAGTTTTCTTTCTACTTGAGATGATTTTAGCCTCGGTCGGACCGAGCACCTGAGATGACTTTCTACTGTTTAGACCCGGTTATGCCCGGGCACCCTTGGAGGGGTTTTTGAGATATTTTCCTACTACTTTAGTCCTGGACAAGGTCTGGGCATGCATATTAGAGACTGGGTCTCTATCTTGAACCCGGACTTGCTTCCGGATAACATGTTTTGATACTGAGTTTTAGTATGGGGTCAGGGACCTCCATGGACCTTGCCATCCGGGCCTGGGGTTGCGCGCTGCGTGTGCCGGAGGAAGGGTATACGGTGGAATAGAGGTATACGGGCAGTGTCCTTCCATGGAACCTACCTGCTGTGCCGGATCGGCACCGGAGGAGGTACATACAGAGATACCATTTCACTTGAGATCTTCATGCATCATATCATTCATTGTTTGAGGCTCCACCCTTGTTTGTTGTTTGTTGATTGTACGCTCCGGTAGTATGGGATGCCGGAGGGTTAGTTTTCACTTGTTTGTGTTCCTAGGTTGTATGGGCGGCCGGGGGACTGTAGGTAGACTCTTGCTATTTACTTACAGAATTGTTCCCTATTACGGGTAAGTATGAAATTGGTTCCTGCTAGACTGTTAGTTCTGGATTTGAGATTGATATGATTAGTTGAGTTTGATTCATGTCTGTGAGCATGCCTATCATTACTCTTTCCCTCTCTTACACTTGAGGTTACCGGTATACCGTCCATTTCGTAAACTTATTATGTATACACTGTTATTGCAAGGACCCAAGGTGCATTGTTTCTTACTTTCACCTGTGCCTATGGTGTATATATTTTGCTTGCTGGCCTCACATGTGGTTCTGTTGACTTCCCTCTAGGCTAGTTCCTGTGTACCTTTTGTTGATTTCTGTGACTACTTGCTTCTATTCTGTCTGTTACTACGCTTTTATCTTATATGTGCCCAGTCGGCCTATGATACCTACTGGGTACCTTATGCTTCGCATTTGGTGCTCA
>QJPP01004279.1:0-22719 GCA_003996215.1 Jaltomata sinuosa
CATAAAGGCTGCGGGGGCATTAGTCAACCCAAAAGACATCACCAGGAACTCATAATGGCCATAACGTGTCCTGAATGTTGTCTTAGGGATGTCCTCCGCCCTAATCCTCAACTGATGGTAGCCAGACCTCAAATCAATCTTTGAAAACACGACTGAACCCTGAAGCTGGTCAAACAAATCATCAATCCTTGGCATCGGATACCTATTCTTCACTGTCACCCTATTCAGCTGCCGATAATCAATACACATGCGCATCGACCCATCCTTCTTCTTCACGAAGAGAACAGGAGCACCCCACAATGACACACTAGGTCTAATAAACCCCTTAGCTAACAGATCCTGGAGCTGCTCCTTAAGCTCCCTCAACTCAGGAGGAGCCATACGGTAAGGAGAAATAGAAATGGGCCTAGTGCCCAGCTCTAACTCAATAGCAAAATCAATATCTCTCTCAGGTGGAAGACCTGGCAGGTCGGTAGGAAACACATCGAGGAAGTCTCTAACCACAGGAACAGACTCAGGAGAAGTAGGGTCAGCACTAACATCTCGGACATATGCTAGATAAGGCTAAACACCCCACGGGGAAATTTAAACTTCCTAGCTCGAAGACAAGAGATGATCCCAGATGGTGGCATGGTAACAGAACCCGCCACACAACCGGGGATACACCGGGCACAGCTATGGTAATGCGTCTTGGCCATAAACAATCCAAAACAAACATATGGTGAGGGAAACCAGTTCCATGCCCAGTATCACATCAAAATCTAGCATATCAAGAATCATCAAATCACCCCAAGTCTCTGAATCACCAATAGATAACACACAGGATCTCACAATCCGATCCACTACTAAAGAATCTCCTACTGGGGTCGAAACAGAAACAGGAACAGATAATGGCTCACTAGCCAACCCCAAACAAGGCACAAAGTAGGCAGATACATATTAACAAGTGGATCCAGGATCAAATAAAGCCATAGCAGGCTGATGGCACACAGAAATCGTACCTGTAATCACAGCATCTGAGGCCTCTGCCTCTGGTCTCCTAGGGACCGCGTAAACCTGACGACGACCTCCACCTGCCCGACCGCCATCCCTACCACCTGCTATGCCGCCTGGAGCACCAAATCTACTCTGACGACCACCCCCTCTAGATGGGGGCTGAACTACTCGTAAAGGCTCGGCCAACTGAAATTTACCCTGTTGAGGGCAATCTCTAGCAAAGTGACCTATCGCACCACAAGTAACAATCCCCTGGCGCCTACTCGTTCGAGAATGCAACCAGCAGATCCGTATAACCACCACGCCTGATGCCTCAAGAACGTACCCCTCGAAGACTGGCCGCCATATACCCTTGATGGCTGCTCTGACCCTGCTCGAACTGCGGTACTATCGAAAGTTCTGAAGGGAAGGCCTGAACGGTCGCTGGACTAACCCTGGTGCTTGCATGTGGCTGATAACTCCGGCTCCACTGGCCAGGACCTCTACCACAATATCCTGGACACAACTATAAACACCCTGATGTTGAGGCCTCTTATCTCTGGACCCCTGATCATGTCGCCTGTAAGTCCATTCACTTGTGCGGGCATAGTCTGCGATAGCCTGAAAGGACCGCACCACGGCAATCAATATACTCAGCTGCTGCCTGATCTTTAGCCCTCAAACCCCATACAAATCTGCGAATCCTATATGCCTCGGATAGAATGATCATAGCTCCGAACGGTGCTAGCTGATGAAAACGGGTCTCATACTCTGAGACAGTCGTAGATCCCTGCATAAGGTGAGTAAACTGCTCCCTGCGATGCTCACGATCACTCTGAGGTAGGAACTTGGCCATAAAGGCCTCATAAAACTCAGACCAGGTCAAAGGAGGTGACGATGGTGGTCTACAAGCAACCTGGGCCCTCCACCATAACTTCGCTGGGCCCTCCAACTGATAGGTAGTATAACCAACCCCGTGAGTCTCCAATAAACCCAAATGATGCAACATATCCTCACAAGTAGTAATAAAGTCATGTGGATCCTGTCCAGAAGTTCCAGCAAACCTCGGAGGTGCTAACCTCAAAAACCTACCCAACGCCTTCTGCTCTGACTCTGTCATAGCTGGACGAGGAGCAAGAGGCTGTGCAATCGATGGAACCAGAATGACCTCCACACGGGGAGCCATAGTAGTAGGTTGCGCTCCTGAGCTCTGTGCACCCAGGGCTGCCCCCTGAGCGGGTGTCTGCGCTACCTCAGAAGGCCGCTCTCCAATCACACCCAAAAGCTGTAATAGTAACCCCCGAATATCTGGAGACTGAGCTGCGGCTGAAGCTGGCACAGAAGTGGGCACTGGAGCTGGTACTGGAGCTGGTGGTACCTGGGCTGCCCCCTGATCCACTTGCTTCTCGGGCTCTATCTCCACCCTAGCAGCTCTAGCAGGTGCCACTGATCGAGGGCGTCCTCAACCCTTAGCTGGAGTGGGAGGCTCATCTCCGCGTGATGTCGATGATCTCGTACGAACCATATGCAGAAGAATGAAGTAGAACAAATGAGATTTCCAGAAACTTCAAGAGTTCTACGCACGGCACAGAAGCAAGGAAAGAGTCAAATTTCCTAAAATGTCACTGTAGCCTCCCAAAGATTGAGTACGGACGTCTCCGCCCCGATCCGCAGCACTCTATTAGACATTGGCTCCTATACCGATGACACCGGTGAACCTAAAGCTCTGATACCAAGTTGTCACGACCCAATTCTAAGTCATGATGGCACCTACAACCCCCGGTAGGTGAACCAATCCTCGTAGCCCAGAACAGTTAGTAATGGGCTACTATCTAACAAATAAGAGAACAAGACGAAGAGAACAGATAAAAGGACTATAAATATATACATATGCGGAAACTAAACCAAACCCCAAGACCTGGTATCATAGTATAGAGCCAAAACTACATACATGGAGTGCAAACGATCCAAACAATATATACAGATGTCTCTGAATGGTAATATAGTACATGAAGCAAAAGATAAACTAAAGCTAAGCTCCGATCGCCAAGAGCTCACCCTCAGTCTGAAGTAGTCCCCAACAGATCTCCAAGCACGAATCACAGCGATCTAACGGCGATGGCCCACGCTAGGATCTGCACCCAAAGATGCAGGGAGGTAGGGGTGAGCACCAAATGCGAAGCATAAGGTACCCAGTAGGTATCATAGGCCGACTGGGCACATATAAGATAAAAGCGTAGTAATAGACAGAATAGAAGCAAGTAGTCACAGAAATCAACGAAAGGTACACAGGAACTAGCCTAGAGGGAAAACAACAGAACCACATGTGAGGCTAGTAAGCAGAATATACACACCATAGGCACAGGTGAAAGTAAGAAACAACGCACCTGGGGTCCTTGTAATAACAGTGTATACATAATAAGTTTACGAAATGGATGGTATACCGGTAACCTCAAGTGTAAGAAGAGGGAAAGAGTAATGATAGGCATGCTCAGAGACATGAATCAAACTCAACTAATCATATCAATCTCAAATCCAGAAACTAACAGTCTAGCAGTAACCAATTTCATACTTAACCGTAACAGGGAATAATTCTGTAAGTAAATAGCAAAAGTCTACCTACAGTCCCCCGGCCGCCCATACAACCGAGGAACACAAACAAGTGAAAACAAACCCTCCGGCATCCCATACTACCGGAGCGTACAATCAACAAACAACAAACAAGGGTGCAGCCTCAAACAATGAATGATATGATGCATGAAGATCTCAAGTGAAATGGTATCTCTGTATGTACCTCCTCCGGTGCCGATCCGGCCCAGCAGGTAGGTTCCATGGAAGGACACTGCCCGTATACCTCTACTCCACCGTATACCCTTCCTCCGGCACACGCAACCCCTGGCCTGGATGGCAAGGTCCATGGAGGTCCCAAACCCCATACTAAAACTCAGTATCAAAACATGTCATCCAGAAGCAAGTTCGGTATCAAGATAGAGACCCAGTCTCGAATATGCATGCCCAGACCCTATCCAGGACTAAAGTAGTAGGAAAATATCTCAAAAAAAAACCCCTCCAAGGGTGCCCGGGCATAACCGGGTCTAAACAGTAGAAAGTCATCTCAGGTGCTCAGTCCAACCGAGGCTAAAAATCATCTCAAGTAGCAAGAAAACTCAACTAGCACCCCAGCCCTGCCGAATCTAGCGTTAGTAGTAAAACTGGTGTTTTAAAACATAATTTTACTTCCTTTTACCCAGGAAATTCACAAGTTAAATTAAACCATTTCCAAATCATTTCCATCAAAAACAGATAACTACAAAATGTGATTTAGAAGCTAATTAAGATAAATACAAAGCAACTTATTTTCTTTCTAATGCTTAAGTTAATTGTATAGTAACTATACTAACAAATAACTACACCACATATGTAATACTCACCATTAGTAGTCATTTGCCGCAGCTCCACGTGTAAGTGGGGTGTCACATCAAAGTATTTTATTCCGTTATATATATACTCGGGTATTGCATAAATTCATGGTAAAATATATATAACTTTTTGAATATACCATAATTAATAGAAAATCATTTCAAATAAAACCTACTATATTATAATAATAAATTTCAACATAACTAAATTTACTATTTCCGTTAAATATATTACAATGTATAAAAACTTTATAAAATAAATAAATATACAATTATATCGTAACAAAAATATTTTTCATAAACCTTTAAAATATTTTTAAAAGGTAATAATAATATAATTTTCTACCACCTTCGACTTTTAAGTTAAATATTTTTAAGTACGCACGATTTCGATACTCAAGAACTCTCTTGGAACCCTCCCTTATGTTTTCTCACTGTTTCGGAACTGAACTGGCGTTTTAAAACGTGAAATTGAGGCTTAAATCGAGTTTAACCCGACCCGATTCGCGACCCGGTTTGCAACCCGTTTTCTGCCAGACAGTCCGCGGTAAAATAGTCATAACCTTTTACTCCGAGATCAGTTGGATGTGAGGTTTTGTGCGTTCGAAACTAGACTCGTAGACCTTCGATTTGGTATTTTGGGGGACTTCTAACTCTTTATATATTGGTAGAAAAGCCCAGAGACATTTTACCCAAAGTTCAGAAAATTTATTAAAGGAACTTACGATAATTTTTGCCGACTTGCTTGACTTCAAAACTTATAACGCGACCAAACAAATGGGCCCGACACTAAAATACCAGTCCTGACGAGCCTTAAGTGACTTGGGGCCGCCATAAACAAGCTCTAATGGTTCAAGGAAAACGTATACGTGGAAATAACCGGAAGGGTCATTACAAAAAGCATTCTCTTGTCATGACTTGCACACTCTCGCTTTGGCTTGATTGACTCACAAACGAGTGTGTAATGAACTCAGAATAGCTTGTCAAAAATTATTTGCCCCAATTGATTTTGACACTAATGAAAAAAGTCTTGTGGCATGATGCTTTGTGTGGTAAGGCTTTACCTTGATTCTTGTGCATAAGTGTCATCTAGAACTTGCCCCGAATGTGATTCAAGGCGAAATTCTAGTTGTGGCCGGGCTTGGAAGATGACCTTAGGCTCTTCTTGATAGCCACTTCACCCAAATGACCTCCCACGACATCAAATCCTAGTGAACCCCTTTGAGCTTATGACTGTTCTTTGGCACCTTGTAACACCTTTACCTTTTTGGAACCTCTATTTTGGCACGCATCCTCCCTAATTTCTTGAAAATGAAATGTAGGCTAAAAGCCTAAGTTTGGGGGAGAAACGAAATACAACATAGGCAAATGCCTAATTTTAGGGGTGCATGTGATCAAACAAGGAGAAGAAAAGAAGTGCATTCCAAGTGCAAGGTAGCACCTTAATTTCTAATTGAAAATTGCTCCAAAAGATCAATCCAATGAGAAAATTGAAAAGCAAAAATAGGTGCTACCAAGTGAAGGTGGTATAAGGAGTTTGAATGATCATGAGTGAAAAGAAGAAATCTTGGGTTGTATGAGAGAGGAATAAGGTGAAGTTGAAATAAAAAATGTGAGCGGTATTCAAAATGAGAACAAAGAGCATTAAAGAGGTGTAGTCACTTGATCTAAATGATATCATCACCTTGACCCTAGCCAACATCGTAACCCGGAAGTCCTTGGTGATTTCAAGCTTAGCCACCCTACATTAGTGGTGATATACATGAAGGGAAAGCCTATGGTTCGACACGTATGCACTTGAACTTCGTTGAGAGAGTGAGAGTCTTCTTGATTCTCCTATAATCCCGTGTCTTATGAATTGAACGATTGTGAGTGGGATTCTCTATTGTGGTGAGTGGCATCATGCACTTGAATTGAAACATAGAGTCTCTATTTCAATTGAGGGGAATGAATGAGACAAGTTGTATGGAGAATATTGAGGCAAACCTTGACGGTCCATGCCAATGACTTGCTTCTAAAATGCCTTGTTTTGAATGGCAAAAATTCCCTTGATTTTGAATGAGAAATGATGTCCTTTTGAAAAAGGTTTTGAAATGATCAATTGCCTTGAGTTTGTAGTGGTCCAAATTGAGATAAGCATAGTTGTTTGAGTCTTTTGTTTACTCTTTTTCATAATTATTTTTTAGTGTAGAGTAGTCTTTTTTTGCCTTAATTGAGCCTAGATCATAATTCATTCTTTGTCTTGTGAGTATCTTCCTTGAGGACAAGCAATAGTTCAAGTTTGGGGGTTTGATATGTTGGTAATCTACCAATTTATTGAGCCTATATCCATGAATTATTGCTATGATTTGAATAGATTTAGATGTTCTTATGGCCTTTATTGATGTCTATGTATGTACTTTTGATAGATAATGATAAATAAGGAAACGGACCCAAAAAGAGCTCAAATGGAGTGAAGTGTGAAGTGTTCGAAAGGCTGATGATTTTGACAGGAGATGCAGTGGTCATGCGACACACACAGGACAAGGTGCGTACCACACCTCCTCCGCACAAGATCATAAAGTCACTGAAGAGTCTATCACGAGGTGCAGTCATTGTGCGATGTGCACATCCTAAGGTGTGAACCACACTCCCTTCGCACGGAGCTCCCAATTCTAGCTGAAGTCATTGGTTCAACCAAAGGTAGTGTGCGACGTGCACATCGCAACATGCGAACGGCACATCACGCCGCACACTGCCCGAAGGGCATTTTTGTCCTAATTTTTAGTGACATTTTGGGAAACTATAAAAGGCCTTTTGAGGCACAATTGTAAATAACTTTTATCATTCTGAATATTTTGAAGATCTTGGAGCTTTGTACACAATTTTTCCACCTCCATAGAGAAGAGGGTTTCAATCCAAATCTCTTGGTTAAAAATTTTTGTGCCTAAATTGATTCTAGAACTTGAGATTCAGCTATAATGGAAGAGATTTTGAATTACCCAGATGGTATCTCTTCTTCTCTTACTATGAGTGGCTAAATTCTCTAGTGATACTAGCATGGATAGCATGGTTGACACGAGCATGGATGGTATAGATGACACATATGATGTTCATACAAAGGGAAGCTTATGAGTCTGTGGAAGTGATGTGGATGAAGAAAAGAGGCCATTGGTGCAAGTGGCTAGGCTTTAAATTCAAGAATCCACAAAGAAGACAACCAAACAAGGCCCTTGCCTCATTAAGGGCAATATTGTAAAAAGTCAATGTCTTCTTATTTCCTTAGTATAAGTAGTAGTTTTTCTTCATTTTTGAAGACTAGTTTTTGCATATTGAAGATTGATACTCTAAAACTTGTAGTTGCTAGTGTAAGGCTTAGTGTAATTCCCTTAAGGAATTAGTGAGTGATTAGGGTGACTCTCTTGATTGTTAGTTTAACTTCTTTGCTTAATTAATTGAAGGTCTCCCACTTGTGGATTTCATTTAGTTTTCCTTGATTAGTTGAGTTGAATTAGTTTCTAGTTGTTGGAATCAATTGGGAGGTGAGGGTTTTAGCCCCTTGTTGCCCATAATTTCAATTATTAGTTATTAATTCTCATATCTTTTCCTCCTTCTTTCTTTTTTGCTTAATTTCCCTTATCATTTGGTATCAGAGCTTGGTTTAGGTTTGTTTTCACAAATCTAAGTCTTGGAAATTTGTTATCTTCAAAATCCAAAAAAAAAAATGAAATTTTTCTTGTTTGATTTCTTGTTTTTGACTCTAGATTCTTGTTCCCTAGTGTTTTTTGAGTCTAGATTTCAAATTATATTTAATTTGGAGTTGTAGAAGTGAAGTTGCCATTGAAGGACTTTGAAGCTTTGAAAACTTGCAAACTTGAAAAGTGGGTCTTTTGATTGGGGAGAAATAGGAGCTTAAAAACTATTGGGGTTTGTTCCCTAAGTAGAGGGGAAGCTAATCCTAAAGTTTGAGCCAATTCCGAGTTGATTTGAAGGTGTTGGTGTTTAGTGTGTGTTCTTGGTGTTCTAGGTGTTTTTGATATTCATCAAGAACATCTTGAAGAAGAAGAAGCCAAAAGGTACATTTGATCCAACTTTTCCAAGTTAAAGTGGTCAAAGATGTTTGTTGGGTCCACAAGTGGAATTTAAAAAAAAATAATCCGAAGGACCAAATTTGCCCCTTAGAAAATGTTTTGGGGACTGAAATGCACACTTGCAAACTTGGAAAGAATGCTTCAAATTTTGGGACCCCAAAATTTTTCTAAGTGTTGAAACTTTTAGGACCCCAAAATTTTTCCAAGTGTCCAAACTTCAAACTTCTTCTTCTACACTCATTTCACTTCGATTTCTCAACTATTTAACACCTAATTAACATCTTTAATTACTTGTTAACTAGTTTTAAAACATCAAATCATCTCTTTGATTCTCCAAACTAAGCAACAACAAGTAGTTTCTCCTTGGAGTCATGATGACATTTTTCCTATGGTTGGTAGGTTTTGGAAATTGTATGACCTCATACCCTACCATGAGAGTAATGATATAGCTCCAATGTATTCATGATTGGTTTTGGATATGCTTCAGTTATGTGAGTTTCATTTTTTGAATGCCAACCATAGTTATTGTTTGGGAAAGAATCCATGGTGCATTCGTGATGCCCGATTTATGTGTGCTACTCCTTGTCACACTTATGTGGTTAGACAAGTTGAGGTGTTAGGATGGATTCTTAAAAGCATGACTCCATTTGTTTATCCATTCGTTGTGGGAGTTTGTTTGAGGAATAATAATGAAGTGTACTTGAAATGCTTAATCTTGTCCTCTTATGTTCCAAATTGTGAATGCCATCTTGTTAACATTCTTTTCTTAAAGTGTGTATTTGCAATTGAGAACCCTCGAGTGGATGCTAAGTTGCTTATTTATTTTTGGAAGAGTCCATGGATATTGAAAGCTCCTTGTCACCTTCATAGGGTTGGACAAGTTGAAGTTTCAAATGGAACTTTTGGAAGCATGTTTGGTTCTATGATAGGAGGGACCCCAACTCCTTGGGAGTATTATTTGGCATGGAGTGATTTGACTCCTAATAAATCTCTCGACTATTCTAGTAGCATGGCTTTGTTGGTGCACTTTCTTCCTTTGGAAAGTTGTGTTATAGAGAGGATTGTTTTGTGCTTAAAATATCTCTTCTTATCTATCGGTGTCCTTATCTTTTGGCATGCCCTATAGGAGAATAGTGAGCTTAACACCTTTCTCTACTACCTTTTTGCTTATGATGATACCCGTAGTGGTGTGAGATTTATTTTGTATGGAGGTAAAGATATGTGGGTCTTTTACTTTTTTGACCCGAATGAACCCTTATGGGTGATTGCACCACTTTTGGTGTGGCCTACTTGCGAGACAATGAAACAATTGTGTCTTATGGCTCCAAAGTTAGATATGATACTTGATTCCATAAAGACCTTTGTGTTTTCCTTGTATCTTGATGTTTATCATAACCAAAACCTTTGCACCTTGTATGATGAGTTACTTTTATTGGAAGAAAAGGATATTTGGTTATATCTCAAATTTGTGCCTCCTTGGCATGGTGATATTGTTGCTAACCCTTGTACTAACCCTCATGCTTTGAGGATGTTTTGGTTGTTGTCCTTCTCATGTGTCTTTAAGGTTTGGATTCAGAGGACGAATCATTTTCAAGAAGGGGAGGATGATACTAGCATGGATAGCATGGTTGACACGAGCATGGATGGTATAGATGACACATACGATGTTCATGCAAAGGGAAGCTTATGAGTCTGTGGGAGTGATGTGGATGAAGAAAAGAGGCCATTTGTGCAAGTGGCTAGGCTTTAAATTCAAGAATCCACAAAGAAGACAACCAAACAAGGCCCTTGCCTCATTAAGGAAAATATTGTAAAAAGTCAATGTCTTCTTATTTCCTTAGTATAAGTAGTAGTTTTTCTTCATTTTGAAGACTAGTTTTTGCATATTGAAGATTGATACTCTAAAACTTGTAGTTGCTAGTGTAAGGCTTAGTGTAATTCCCTTAAGGAATTAGTGAGTGATTAGGGTGACTCTCTTGATTGTTAGTTTAACTTCTTTGCTTAATTAATCGAAGGTCTCCCACTTGTGGATTTCATTTAGTTTTCCTTGATTAGTTGAGTTGAATTAGTTTCTAGTTGTTGGAATCAATTGGGAGGTGAGGGTTTTAGCCCCTTGTTGCCCATAATTTCAATTATTAGTTATTAATTCTCATATATTTTCCTCCTTCTTTCTTGTTTGCTTAATTTCCGTTATCATCTAGTCTAGGGGTGTATTGATGATTGGTGCTTTGCTAATGGGTGTGGGTGTTGTTAATTCATCTTTATAATTTCTTATTTGACATGGGTCTAGTAATTTCACCATGTTCTAATCCTAAAATTGGTGATTGCAAACATTAATTTACATTACTTGACTATGTGATTGCTTGAAAGAGAATTTCATAGTTGTGGATGTGAAATTGCTAGTGGATACTTGGAAATCCATCTAGGTTTAAAGCTAGAGATAGCTCTTATCGTAGGAATCTCCCATTTAAGGGTCTAAGCTAGAGATAGTGTGACCTCCCCAAGCATATATTTGTTGAATATTAATCAACTCGATGATGTTCTACCCGAAATCGTCGCAAATGTGGATGTTGATCGAGAGATAAGAATTCCACACCTATGACCAATGTAACTTATGCCAATAAGTGAGAATAGAAGTGAATTGATGATCTCCCTATCCTATAAGTGACGCCCCATCGGATATGTACCCCTAGTCATCTAAATCACTTGGTACACCCACCTTTAGTTTCTTGCTTTTAAAGTGAATTGCGATCAAAGTGACAACTTTCCCAATTCCCCCCATCCTTTTACTTTTTGCCTTGGGCAATTACTGTCATTTTGAATTCGATTTGTTACAATCAAATTTTGTCTATCCCAAGTCCCTAGGGTATGACCCCAATACTCACTGGGTTAATAAATATTATTTTTCTGCATGATCATCATGGCCTCCTAATTGGAGAGCATGATTTGAGAGTTCATCAGTTGGCTAGTGAGCCGTTATCTATTCCTATATCTGTTTCTACCCAGTAGGCGATTCTTTAGAAGTGGATCAAATTGTGAGGTCCTGATTGATAGTTGTGGGTGGTTTAGAGACTTGGGCTGACTTGATGATCTTAGACATGTTAGATTTTGATGTGATTCTAGGCATGAACTCTTTATCCCCTCGCCGAGCAGTTTTGGATAGCTATGCCAAGACCTTTACCATAGTCGTGCCCAGCGTATCCCCGATTTTGTGGCAGGGTTCTATTAGCCACACATCATCTTGGATCATTTCTTGCCTTTGTGATACAAAGTTGATTACTCACGGGTGTTTGGCTTACCTAGCATATGTCCGAGATACTAGCGCTGACACATCTTCTCCTGAGTCGGTTCCTATGGGTAGAGATTTTCTAGATGTGTTTTTGACCAACCTGCCAAGCCTTCCACCTGAGCGTGATATTGACTTTGCTATTGAGTTGGAGCTGGGCACCAGGCCCATTTCTATTACTTCGTATCATATAGGTCTAGCAGAGTTGAGGGAGCTTAAGGATCAACTCCACGACTTGTTAGCTAAGGGTTTTATTAAGCCAAGTGTGTGATCTTGGGGTGCTCCAGTTCTGTTTGTGAAGAAGAAAGATGGGTCAATGCGGATGTGTATTGATTATCAGCAGCTGAATAAGGTGACTGTAAAGAATAGGTATCCGATGCCGCGTATAGATGATATGTTTGATTAGCTTCAGGGTTCTGACATGTTTTCTAAGATAGATCTGAGGTCAGGCGGCCAGTTGAGGATTAGGATGGGTGACATCCCTAAAACAACATTCAGGACACGTTATAGCCACTATGAGTTCTTGGTGATGTCTTTTGGTTGACTAATGCACCCGCAACTTTCATGGACTTGATGCACAGGGTGCTTAGATCATACTTGGACTCGTTCATGATAGTCTTCATTGATGACATCCTTATAAACTCGCAGAGTGAGGAGGAGCATGAGCAACACTTGAGGACTATACTTTAGACTTTGAGAGATCATCATATTTTTGCCAAGTTCTCAAAGTGTGAGTTTTGGCTTGAGTTTTGGATGGGATTAGCGTGGAACGAAGGAAGATTTTAGAGGTTCGTGATTGGTCGAGGCCTACTGCCCCTACCGAGGTTCACAACTTTATTGGGTTAGCAGGATATTATAGGTGGTTGGTTGAGGGGTTTTCTTCAATAGCAGCACCTTTGAGTAGACTGATAAGGAAGGATGTCCCATTTCAGTGGCTTTGTTTATTCTTTCCCTTTTATTTGAGGTCACCAGTATACTGCCATTCTTCTAAACTCTCTCTTTATATATTGTTGTTGCATGGATGCTGGTACGTTCTAGTTCCCTTTGTCTGTGTTCTATGATATATATATATATATATTATATAAATATCTTGTGGCTAGCCCAGTATGGTTGTTTTCTCCTTGTTTTCTATCTGTGCTTTTTTCCGTGTACTTCTCTGTTTGTTTTCTATGACTACTTTCTTCATTTTTGGCTATTTACTGCTTTTATATTTTATATGCGCTTAGTCAGCTTATGATGCCTACTAAGTACCTATTGCTTGAAATTGGTGCTCATACTACACTTCTTCATCTTTCTAGTGCAGATCCTAGTGTGAATTCTTGATGTTGATTGCATGGAGACTCGTGCATCTTTTCCAAACATCGGAGACTGTGGGTGAGCTCTTAGAAATCAGGGCTTGACTTTTATCTTATCTTTTGTATCGTGTACTCTTTTTGTTATTCATAGACAAATGTATATTCTATTTTGTACCCTCCAGTACTCTGTATATTTAGTAGCGGCTCTTATACTATGATACCAGGTCGTGGGATGGTTTGGCTTTCTATTCATATATTCCAGTTGTTATATTTCTTTACTTTCTCTCTTGCTTCCATTTATATATTGTTTCTTCCGCGTTGTTAGTTGCTAGTAGCCCATTACAAACCATTCTAGGCTACAAGAATTGGTTCACCTACAGGGTGATTGTAGGTTCCATTATGACCTGAGAAATTGATTCGTGACAGTAGGGTCATTTTTTCACTTTCTCCAAACATTTCAACTATCTAACATGCGGTCTGTGATTTGATTTGTGATCATAAATCCCCTAATTTCTAGAAGTTTCCTATATTCTTCTCCTTTTGGTTATTGACTTTTTAGACCCACAAAATATTATTTTATCATTAAAGTTCATAAAAACAAGGATAAGAAAATATCAAACTCTAAGTAAAAGATATAGGATATGCCCCAATTTAAAGGAACATCAGACACTCTTAATGCTTGGAGAGATCCTTTTTCATGGAATTCATCTCTTGTTCTTTTTCCAACTGCCATCCCCTTTTCGTTTCTAGATATGGTTTATTTTGGACATGCCCGAGAAAGGAGGTTTGTATGTAGTCTGTTATGGTGGATTTTTGGTAGTCACAAATGGGTATGTAGGTTGAGTAAAGATTGCAAATGGATTTTTTTAAGTGTATAAGGTTAATTAATGAGAAATCAAGGTATTTTATCAGTGGCTAGTTTTGGCACCTGAACTTGGTTGAAAGTTTGTAGATTTTGGTATGAAATACTTGGATAAAAGATATTAGGGGTAGATAAGTTGATTTTAGGTTTATTAGGAGTGGAGACAATAGGTCGGGTAGTGTAGGTAGGGAAGTGTTGAGACACAAGGGAACTAAAAGATAGAAAGGGAAATAGAGGCCTTCTGATGTCCAATGGTAGGGTATTTGTTGCAACAACCAAATGAACTAGGTCTTTGGTCTATTCTACCTTTTCACGTAGATCAATATCCTATTGTGTTAACCATTCAATCATTTTTTAATTACAAAGGTTGCTTCCTAAGTTAAAGACCACAAGGTATTTGATGGTTACTTCTGTGATTTCTATATTTTCCCAGTGGTACAAGTCATTTCCTCTTTACTGACTCAATTTAAAAGAAAGGATTTTATGGCATTGAATCGCGTGAAATAGGAATTCATTTCCAGCTTCAAATACAAACAAAAGTTAGTCTTCTGAGAAAGAAAAATGACTCAAGAGGAAAATGTGTTAGGTTTAAGTTAAAATAATTTGACACATATATAAAAAAAAAATTCCCTGCAAAGGTAGATTAATTTTGGATTATAAGATTTAAAGGTGTTTAGGAGGTTTTTTAAGTTTGGTGTAAGGCAGTTTTTAAAGATGAAAGTAACTTTTTTTGATTGGTTTAAAACTATCTTTGTAATGACCCTTCCGGTCATTCCTGCATTTTCTCTTTCTTTGTACTATTAGAGCTATCTTGTAGCGGCCCCAAGTCATTTTGTAACTTTCTGGGACCGGTGGTTCGGTGCCTGGGCCATTCGTTAGGTAGTTATGACCATCTCCCTGTTTTAGAACTTTAACTTAGAAAATCATTGACTTTAGTCAACATTCATAGCAAGTGTGCTCGGAATCAAATTTTGACAGTTCTGTTAGCTCCGGAGCGTGGACTTTGGTCTAGTTGGACCTTTGGTTGAGGTACTGGATATTTTGGTTTGGTTTTATCTTGCTTTCTGTGCTTTTTTGGAGTTGAACTTGGAAGTTTGACTTTGGTCAACATTCAGAGAAGACGATCTCGGATGGAAATTTTGTCAGTATTGTTAGCTCTTAAATATCGACATTGGGATAGAGGGACCTTTGGTTCAGGTCTCGAGGCTTCTGAACTTGCTTTGAGCCATTGGGTTCCATTTTGGAAAAGTTGGCCAAAGGTTAGTTTTGGGCATGGGACCCACTTTTCATTAAATCAACCCCTATTGGGAATTACATCGATTCTTTTGAGTCCAGAATGCCATTTTTGATTGAGTAGCATAGTTCATTTGAGTTCGTGGGACCCCAGGTGCTTTCCTAAGGGTCCATACAAGAACTTTCTTGTGTTGCCTTATTGCTAGTTGCTGGTTGCTGGCATGGCACTAGCTAGGCCATCACCCACGCATGGGCAGGCTGTGTGCACGCAGACCAGCCAGCCAGCCTCCTCCCTCCTTGGCCTTCGCCTGCGCATTGCCTGGGATGCATGCACATGCTCGGGTGCACAGTGGCTAGTGTGGATGCACGCTGGCTTAGCAGATGGCTTGGCCTCCGCTTGGCCTTGGTGTGCGCCTAGCCAGGTGCGCAGCGCCTGGCCCCGTGCGCATAGGTAGCGCCTGGCAGCCTATATTTAGCTTCTTCTCCTACATTCTTTTCAAACCCCAAATACGTTTTTCTCCATTTGTTTCTTGAGCTCAAGATCCATTTCTTTTGGGGAGTTCATCATAAAGTGCTAGGGTGATTAATTCTTGTCCGTCATCATTTCCTCGACTTCAATTAGTAAGTTTCCTTCTTTAATTTCATAATTCCTCTCTATATTTCCCTCTTTGATTATTGGCATTGTAGGGGATATTTTGGCCTATTTTCTTCCTCGAATCTTGCTCAATTTTTGAGCATGTGTCCCTAATGATGTTGGTAACATCATGGAAATTTTTGTTTCTAGTTTTGAGTGTTAAGGCCCACGGGCTGAATTTTGACCCAGATTCTGACTCGACTAAATTATTAGCATTGTGGGTACCATTAGAATTGTATTGACAAGTAGAGTATTGTTTTGATAGTTTGATTTCAGTTCAGGACTTCTCGAAATTGTTCGGGCTTGGACAATATCAATCCAGTAGCTTGTTGTCAGACGTCAGATAGGTTATGGCTTACCTACCTTAGACTTTACATATATAGAATATAATTGTATTATCTAGCATCCTTGGGTTGGGTTTTCTAGGTTGGCACCCCAGACCTTGTTCATTTCTTCTATCTGTCTTATTTCTTATGTTGGCTTTAGTATTCGAACTAGTTTTGTAGTATTACCCCAGAGGCCCTTTGTGGTCTTTGTATATGCCTTTGGACCATAGATGGCAGGATATTTGGGAAATGTCCATGAGTCTCAGACATTAGATTGTGATATCGAGCTGGTTATCTATGTTGTAGAGCAAATTGAGCCTGTGCAGGGCCGATAGGTTGGTTGTGATCCATTGGGCTATTGATTGTATGCGAGCATATCATCATTATTCATACAAAGAATTTTCTGTATTTATTTACTACTACAAGGTTGCGAGCCTAACTATCACCAGTTTTTTAAACCTTGCATGGCCCCGAAGGCACATTTTTAGTATAAATGGTTCTTAATGGATTTTAAACTAGTTTTATTGATCTTCTTGGAGTAAAAGAGATTAAATGATGATTTTATCATTGGGTTTTCACACCTACACTAGACTCGGTCGAGACGAGCACTAAACTTATTTTTACTATGAATTTAGACTCGGATATACTCCGAGCACCCTTATTGGGATTCTAAGATTTACTAATTATAGACCCGATTCAAGTCTGGGCAGTCACTTTGGGATTCTGAGATTTTGTATGTGTTCGTGTAGACCTCAATGGACCTTGCCAATCTAGACCAGGGGCTATGAGCTGCGAGTGTTGGAGGAGGGGTATACAGTGTAGTAGGGAACTCCTTCCATAGATCCTACTTACTGAGCCTGTGGGGATCGTAGGAAGTACATATAGTACTATTGGCATACCTGGTTCTATAATACGACATCATATCATTCATTTTCTATGGTTGTACCCTTGTTTGCTATTTGTTGAGTGTATGCTCCGGTAGTATGGGATACCGAAGGGTTTATTTTCACTTATATGTGTTCCTCGGGTGTATGGGTGCCGTAGGGCCTGTAGGTAGACTAGCTTACTCGCTCCTATTATAGTACTTATTAGTTGCTTTTCCGATCATTAGTGGATTAGCTTATAGTAGAACTTGTGAGGTTGCTTGCCTGATCATTCTTATCTTATAAGTTGTATAGTTACCATGATTATATTAGTTGCTTTTCCTTCTTAGCCTTTTATTTGAGGTTACCGGTATAGTGCTATGTTTGTTAAACTCTCTTTATATATTTTTGTTGCAAGGATCCAGGTGTGTTTTCTACTCTTTCACCTGTGTTCTATGTTATATATCTTCTGTGGCTACCATAATATAATTGTATTCTCCTTGTCTTTTATTTGTTGCTAGTTTTCGTGTGCTTTCCTCTCTTTGCTTCTGGGACTACTTCTTTTCTATCTGATATATACTGCTTTTATATCTTATATATGCTCAGTCAGCCTATGATGCCCATAGGGTGCCCGTTGCTTTGCAATTGGTGCTCATATACACTTCTACATCTTTCTAGTGCAGATCCTAGTGAGACCTAACGCTGTTGATTGCGTGGATACTCATACAATGCATTTTGGATATTTCAGACTAGGGTGAGCTCATGACGATTGAAGTTTGACCATATCTCTTTTTCTGCACTGTTTAGTCTTTTGTTTATTCAGAGACAATTGTATATTCTTCTTTCGCACCTTCTAGTACTCTGTATATTTTTGTAATGGCTCATGTACTTTCGATACCAGGTCGTAGGATGGTGTAGTTTCTTTATTGTGTATTTAGGTTGCTTGCTTCTGTGTTGTTTTCCTTATTTGCTTCCACGTATTTTACTTCCTGTGCGTGGTTGCTTAGGTATTAGCCCATTACTAACTTGTAACACCCTAATATTTGAAACAACCAACGAACCTTTAATCCAAAAAATGCAATGTTTGACACCAAGGGCAGCCGCCACGAGCGTCGGATCTTCGCCGAGCTGTGGGGTGTACCGTGGGATACGTCCAGTGGCTCTTGGCCATATCCCTCTTCCCTAGCCCAATGGGTGGTCACAATGGGTGTCACAGATGTGACGGCCCATGGGAGCCCACCGTCGGAATGCGCCAGTGATTTTTCCCCCTTCCTTTCATTCCTCGACGGGCGTCACCACGGGGGTCGTAGGTGCGACGGTTTATGGGAACCTGCCATCAAAACCAGCCAGCGAGACCCAGACCCCAGGTAGCCCTGCACGATGCCTTGGCCAATGGGCCATCGTGGGTACGATGCCTGTCGGGCGGCCCGTAGGATGACCTTTTCTTGCAACTTTTTATTTTAAGTCAGGGGTATTTTGGTCTTTTATCCCTATTCTTTAACTCCTAAGTGAGGTCATTTTGACCATTTTTAGCAGGGTTTTATCCCCTAATAACCTAAGCTCTTCTCATTCTAAGTCATTCTATTCCAAAAGAAGAAAGTGTTCCTCTTCTCCAAGTCTCAAGATCCACGTTAAGGCCTCTATTTCTTTTCATCGTAAGATCAAGCTAGCTTCAATAGGGTATGTGGGTATTCAAAAATGGGTTCCTTGTACCCTTGTGCCCAAAACCCCAAATTCTTGTTTTGATTTATGAACTTGTGAAATTAGGGTTTTGATTCAAATTGGGGAAAACTTATGAAATAATTTTTTTAGCATCAATTCATGGTTTCTCATTACTTATGAATGATTTATTTGAGGTTCCTTAATGGATTTCAAAAGCCCATGCATTAAAGGTAATTTCAAGTATGATTCCTCCAAATTTCATGATCTCAAGTGAAATTTGGCATGTTTAGATTGCATGTCCTTATATATTATGGAATTTGCATTCCTAATTCTTCAAGTATGATTTTAGAAAAGAAAGTATGTTTTGAATTATGGTTATGCTAAATTTTAAGGATTTTGAAGCATGAACAATATGACCTTTGATATGTCTCTATGTTTAATGAAAGGTTTGGCATCTAGATGTGTCTACCTAAGCTATGTGAATTGCATGGTATAGATATGCCCTTATGCTTTTAAAATAGATTTGACATCAGATATGTCACAAGTATATATGAGCTTTATATATATATATATATATGTTTTTGGGAGTAGTATTTAGCACCGAGCGATGGGGGTTCGATTACCCAAGTTTAAAACTACATTACCAGCATAGGTTATGAAATGCCCGATGGGCTTATAAAAGTTGTACCACTCGATGTCATTAATGGTGTCCTTGCCTTAGCGGGGCATAGGACAGCTTTGCCAACTAGGGTTATATAGTTGGGTATGGTGGCCCATACCTTTACAGGGTTTGGGGTACCTTTGCTAACTAGTGTTATATAGTTAGATTCCATGTAGCTCACATGGTCTATTGTCGATTATGAGAAACTCCCGTAAGAAAGTATATGCATTAAGTCATCCTATTTCATGATTTAAGCTTTACCCACTACAACATTTTAGGCTTTTAGCCACACTAATTCTAGACAACGCTTGAAAAGTGTTGCTAAAAGTATCTATGGGAACATTTTCAAAGTGTGGCCTTTAAATGGAGATTTTGGCCATGATAACATTGACAACATTTATAAAGCGTGCTATATAATAGTATAAGCTACATTATATAAGCGTTTCCAAATAATAATATAATTGACAACGCTTAATTACATATATGACTACACTTTTGAAATGTGCTATTTTTATAATTCTAAAAATAACACTTTATAAGTGTGCCCTTATCATTCTTATAAAATTTTGATTAAAATAATTATATTCCCTCCATATATTAACTCTTTCCCCAATTTCTAATTGATAAAAGCTTTATAAATGAGGATTAAACCCATTTTTTCACAAATTCTAAAAGTTAAACAAAGAGGCTCTATTTGTAACTGTAAAAGGGGTTTTCCCAGAATCAATGTAAATTCTAGGGTTTATTTGCCAAAGTCAGTGTTTCTTGCCCAAAATCGGTCATAGTTTTACCATGTTCTTAGTAAAAGAAATCTTGAGGGAATCACTGATTGCAACAGCAATCCCATTGCTCCAGCCATCCAATCTGTATCATATAAGAAGAACGGGAACCACGCAATCCAATTCAAACTCGGTACTTTTAATTTTCTAGTGCAAGCCAATTTCTCATCGATTTCTAGCTCTTCTTTCTCCGGGAGCTCATTTTTTCAGACCATGGATAAGGCCGATGAAGAAACAACTCTTCAGATTTGCACAGTGGATTTCATAGGCTGGGGTTTTTGAGAAGGGGAATACTTTGTAGAGGTAAGAATAGGAATCGGCAGCTTAACCCAGAATGTTTCCGATGGCCATGAAGAATGAGAAAAAAACATTTGATGTTCTCATCCTGCCGGATTTTCTGTCGGAGAGATCAGCCAGCAGTGCTCTGCAAAAATAATATCCATTTAATTATGACAAGTTTTAGGTATCCTTTCATTCATAGTTTTACCATGTTCTTAGTAAAAGAAATCTGGTGACTGCCATCTACAGTGATTGGTCCCGGGAATGACCATATCAGGACTTCTTGCAATGTATAATTGTGCTTATGTTATTATATTATGCTCCTGGTTTTCCAATTTTTATTCATTACTGACTGCTGCATTTGTCACTTTTTTTTTGGTGTGAAGAAATTAGATGAGTTGCAGGTAATTGTGGGATTCGTCCAAGCAGCCAAGGGACTCAAGACGGTCTGCAAATGACTCGGGGCAACTCATTTTGTTGTGATGCTCCTAACGCTAACAAATAGTGGTACCTTTGTATCCACTTGCTATTGCAACAAATGTGTAGTATATGTATACTCTTGTTTATCCCTTATGTCTTGTTAAGTACTAGTTATGTAGATAAATGAAATGCTGAACTAATTCTAGTTGGAATTGGATGTACTTTTTCACATGTATAGTCTGATGTGTGAAATGTTAATCATTATTCAACCAACTGAATATGGGTTTGGTATTACTGACCAACCTGCTCTTCACTCTATTTGAGTTCATTCAAACTTGGTCTTCATATGACTTTCAACCCCCCCAAACCCCATTCGAGTTTGGGTGGGTTATGACCCTTTTTTTAACTTACCTCATTGTTATCCATTGAATTTAGTCTGTCTAAAAGTTTTGTAGCCCAAAACATTGTCAAAATATTTTTTCATTTGTTTATAGGAAAGTTTGACATGAGATCCAACAGTTGCTAATAGGAATGAAACTTAGAGTGAATTTTTTAAGAAAGACAAGGTAGAGCACCTGCAGAATTGCTTAAAATCTCAATTATAGGAATTTGTCTTAATGTAGCGCTCTTCCTGTTCAATGTATAGGATTCAGGTTGTAATTTTTTTCCATCCAATTCTCTCTTATTATTGTTTTGTTTGTTTGATGCTCTAGTTCATCTTAATTCTCCATTAATGTTGGTATTTGACACTTTAGTCGTCGTGATGTAGTATGTTGTTATTATTTATTAGATTAGTTGAGTTAGACTATTATGGCCATTTAATATCCAAGGCAAAAAAAATAGATTCTATTGGATATCATTGTAATGACCCTTCCGGTTATTTCCACGTATACGTTTTCCTTGAACCGTTAGAGCTTGTTTGTAGCGGCCCCAAGTCACTTAAGGCTTTTCAGGACCGGTATTTCGGTGCCGGGTCCATTTGTTTGGTCGTATTATAAGTTTTGAAGACAAGTAAGTCGGCAAAAGTTATCGTAAGTTTCTTTATTAAATTTTCTGAACTTTGGGTAAAATGTCTCAGGGATTTTCTCCTAATATATAAAGAGTTAGAAGTCCCCCGAAATACCAAATCAAAGGTCTACGAGTCTAGTTTCCAACGCACAAAACCTCACGTCCAACTAATCTTGGAGTAAAAAGTTATGACTGTTTTACCGCGGACTGTCTAGCAGAAACCGAGTTGCGAACTGGGTCGCGAACTGGGTCGGGTCAAAAGCGGTTTAAAGCCTCAACTTCACGTTTTAAAACGCCATTTAAGTTCTGAAACAGTGAGAAAACATAAGGGAGTATTCCAAGAGAGTTCTTGAGTATCAAAATCGTGTGTTGGTATGCGAGCCTAAGTTTGAGAATTTATTAACATCGCGTGTATTTGAAAATATTGTATTTGAAAGTTGAATTTGGTAAAAAGTTACATTATTATTACCTTTTTAAAAATATTTTAAAGGTTTATGAAAAATATTTTGTTACGATATAATTGTATATGTATTTATTTTATAAGGTTTTTATACATTGTAATATTTTAACGGAGATAGTAAATTTAGTTATGTTGAAAATTATTATTATAATATAGTAGGTTTTATTTGAAATGATTTTCCATTAATTATGGTATATTCAAAAAGTTATATATATTTTACAATGAATTTACGCAATACCCGAGTATATAAATAACGGGATAAGAATATTTTTTTTGTTGCCTTGTAATTGCCACCTCCACTCCATGTGTAGGTGGAGGGAGTGGCCAGCAAGTACCAACTATAAGTGGTGGCACCACTTTGATCAAGAGTTCACTTTAGTATTTAATTAATTAAATAATATTAGTGTTAATCCTTAACTTAGCTTAGGTGATGTTGTTATATATTGTCAGCAAATTTGATATTTCAAAATCCCTGGGGGATATGTAT
>QJPP01004280.1:0-41361 GCA_003996215.1 Jaltomata sinuosa
GTAGTTTTGGATCTTGGATTTTTATTTAGAAATAATTGGATTTTGTGGATATTATTTATATATGACTGGGTTATGTGGTTGTAGATCTTTTTATCCTGGCTTAGGCTGTCTTTATATGTATTTATTTGTGGAGGTATAAATGGAGTTCTTTGGTTTTTTGGAGTCGGGATATATGGAGTTTCAAAAAGTTTATTTAGATTTGTACTGACATATTTTCTTTCTTCTTTTGTAGCTGCCCTGCTGGTAGATGTTTCACCTGCATAAATCAAAGTATTTTGGGTTTTTAGGTGTTTCCCAACGTCACCTTTTAGCTCTGGAATTTTAATGTCTTCCGATCGACATAGATCCGCATTTTTACCATGCTGCTGGCTAGCTTTAATTTGTAATATCTCTTTGTTCAAGTTATCGACTTCTTTGCAGAGAGTCGTCATAACTTTAAGTATATCATCCACAGTAGCTTTTTCAATAACTTCTTCAGTTTGAGTAGACTTGTCTTGATATGTAATCTGCAATTGTATTTTTATTAGTACCAATAACTTCAATTGTAAATGTAAACTTTAATATATTTAATACAAGTCTTCGTATCTCCTTTGTCGTAACTGAATCCTGTAATTTCTTCGTCAACCACCATTTTACTTGCGTATTATCTGTTCTAATAACAAATTTATTATACACAATATATGGTTCAAAGGCTAACAAACATTTATATATTGAATATAGTTCCTTGCGATTTATCTCCCATTTTATTTCCGGATTTGTGAATGTTCCTGAGTAATATTGACAATGGTGTTCTATTTTTTCTTTATCATATTTATATTTCAATACTCCTCCATAACTGATTTCACTTGCATCTGATTCAACTATATATATAAATTTTCTATTTTCGTCTGGAAAACATAGTTTTGGTAAATTCTTGCATAGTAGTTTTATTTTTCTTATTTGTTCTTGGTCTTTATTATCGAAGTAATACTCTACATCTTTCTTTAATTTCTTGTGTAATGGCTTTAGATTTTCTGCTAATTTTGTTATATATTCTCTTACTTGATTTACTAGTCCTAAAAATGATTGTAATTTCTTTTTTGTATCTATCTGTTCATCAGAATTTATTATTTTTTGTACTATGTGTGGTTGCATTTTTATACCATTTTTATCTATCTCTATTCCTAGAAATTCTATTTGTGTTTTCATTATTTCTGCTTTTTTCTTGCTTAGACTGATTCCTGCACGTGTAACAATATGTATAAATTTCTCTAGTAATTTTATATGTTCATCTTGAGTTCTAGAATATAATAATATATCATCTATGTATACTATACAATTTTCTAGTTGATTAAAATAATTATCCATAAAATGTTGATATCTACCTGGTGCATTTTTATATTCAAAAGGTAGTACATTCCATTCATAAAATCCTTGTGGTACTGTGAATGCTGTTAATTTTTTAGATTCGTCTTCTAACTTAAGGTGATAAAATCCTGATTTACAATCAAACTTACTAAAGTAATTATATCCTTGAACTTGTCTTATTTTTAATATCTTATTTGGTATCGGATAATTGTATGTTTTAGTTTTAGCATTTAAATTTCTATAATCAATAACCATCCTACTTTTTCCTCTTTTTTGTTCACTATGTTTATTTACTATAAATGCTGGACTTGTATGTTTACTGTTACTTTCTTATATATATTTATTTTCTAATAATTCTTTGATATGCATTTTAAATTCATCTAAATCATCAAAATTATATTTTAAAGGTTTTTGTGTAATTATGCTATTTTCATCAATTAATTCTATTTTTACTTTAGTTTTATGTTTTTCCCATCCTTTTAATGGATTTTCACTATATAATGGTTCTAATTGTTCTTGGATTAATTTTAATTTATCTATGGAGAATATAATTAACTCTATTCTGTGCTCGTTTGTTTTTACATTTTCTAATTTTTGGGTAATTTTTTCACTTCCTTTTATCAATGGGGTAGGTTTTCTAATTTTATTATATACTCGTTTAGCTGCTACTTTGTGTTTACATGGCGTTGTAAACCACCAATGTGTTTTTGTTATTATATGTGGATATAGTTTTTCTAAAAAAGGCATTCCTAATAGTATATCTTTATTTGTAAACTCATAGCTATATATTTCTTCTATAGTTAATATTTTATCCCATTATGTAATTTTATATTTCTTGCTTTATGATTTATCATGCTCCCTTCATTATTAAATCCCGTTACTACTATTGGTGTGGTTAACTTTTCCCATTTTTCGTCTGGTAAACAATTATGCTTACACACATTAGCTTCTGATCCTGTATCTATCATTGGAGTGTAATATCTATTATAATATCCTGGTATTATTATTTTAGCAAGTATGTGGATTTTCATCACATTGTCCTTTTAATTATTACTTTTTTACCTTTATATGTGATAGTTATCTGTGTATCTTCTAATTTATATGGTTTCATTTCTTCTAACCATTTTATTCCTAATATAATATTATTATTTCCTTGATATATCTTAAATTTTATTGTCATTGGTATTCCACCAATAATTAATTCTTTTTCTACTGAGTCTTTAAAGGCTACAAATTTTTTTGGTAAATCTGAGTTTTCTATATGATTTATTTCTTCTTCTGTTACTAATTCTCTTGTTATATAATTCTCTTCTTGTCCTGTATTTATTATTATAATAAATTTTCTTTGTTCTAATATTCCAGTTATATAATAATGATTCGGCTCTATTTCTTTTATTGTTACTGAGTTTCTTGAGGATTGTGGTGTATCACTATAGTTTCTCCTTCTAGATGTACTTATTCTATCACTTATAATTTCTACGTTTTCTTCTGCATCTATTTCTCTATAACTATAGTCATTACTATCTATTACTGAGACTATTTGTTCAAATGGATTTTCTATTTTTATTCGATTAATTTTATTTTTTGCTGTTATTTTATGTTTAGTTGTTAATACATATAAATTTTTACATCTGGCTGTGAATACTTTACTTCCTGGGGCTAGTTCAATTCCTGTCATTTTCCAATATAATACTAATGATTTATCTATGTTGCAATCATTTATTGGTACTGAATAATTTGCACTTATTATGAATTTAAATTTTTGGTATATTAGGTTTCCTTTTACTGCACTTATTACGCTTTTCTCTATAGGTTCAATTATTCTATCGTCTGCTATGTATATTTCTATTGGTGTATCTATTCCTTCTCTAAAACATGCTTTTATTAATATTTCTGTTCCTCCTAGATGTACATATCTTATTGGCTCTTTAGTTTTTAGTGCTTGTATTTCTTTATTTATCCCTCTTTTATTTATTATAGGTATTCTTGCTTTTCCTTTTGTATATCTACAATCTATTTTATGTTCTTTTTGGCTTACCACATAATATTCTTCTTTTTGTCTTCTAAACATATTTTTTAGTTTTGGTAATTTGAATATTTTTTCTACACTTAAATCTAATTCTTTTCCTTTTATTTGTTCAAATATATTTACATCAAATATAACTTTTTTTTTTTTTTTTTCTTCATTCATATGTTCTTCTTTATTTATTAATACTTCTTCTTCAGACATTATCTAATTCTTCTTCGTTTTCTAATTCTTCATATAATTCATTTTCAGATAATTCATATATGCTATCATCATCACTTAATTCATAGTCTACATATTCTAGTTGCATGTATTCTTCATTATTTATTATTATTTCTGCTACCTGCCTTCTTTTAGGATTTCTAGGTAATCTACAATCTTTAGCTAAATGTCCTAATTTTCCACAATTATAACATGTACATTCTGTTATTTTCTTTTGTGGTCTAAATTGTTTTTTATTATTATAATTTCTTACATAATATTGTCTCCTAGGCCTTTTATTTCTAAAGTGGGTTTTATATCTTTTAAATTTTCCTGGTTTCCTATTCTTTTTATAATAATTATTTGTGCATCCAAATTGAGGTGCTACTCTATCTCTGCAACATTGTAGATTTTTTATTATAGTTTTTTCCATTTTTATTTTTGTTTTGTATTTTTCACATATACCTGAATACCAATTTTGTAAAAATTTTACCATTGCTCCTAGTGTATCTGTTAATCCTGCATTATTCCAATCTTTTATTATTTTTGTACTAAATGGTTCCGGTAATTTTGTAAAATATAATTTTCTAACTTCCTTTGCTTCTTTTGGTGTATATTTTCCTTTATAATAATATTCTCTAAATACACATGTATATTCATCTATATAACACATATTACATATTGCTAATTTTATCATTAAATTTCTATTAAATTGTTTATCTTTATTTTGTTCTTCTACTTCGGAAGTTGTACTACTAAATTCACTTCTTATTGCTAGTTCATATTTATGTAATATATCCATAGATGTAGTGGTGTCTTCATTATTTATTGTTTTATTATTTCTTAACGCTTTTAGATAGTCATCTGATAAATTAAGTAACCATATTTTTACTGTTCCTAAGAATGTTCTTTCTATATATCCTGGTGCATCTGCTACACTTATCTTATTATCTACCAATTGTTTTGCTATATTTCCTATCCATAGTTGTATTGTTTTATTTACATCTGCTACACAATCTAATTCTAAAAAATTATTATTTGGATTAGTTATTCTCGGGGTCCATTTTCTATTTAATCTTCTATCCCATAAAGTATTTTCTCTATCTGATTCTCTATAGCTGGCTGTATAATATATCGGATTAAGTGGTTTTGGGTTCTTTACTCCTGATGTACTAGCTTCTTGTTGTTTATTTTTATCCATGTCCACATCTCCCGCATTTATTTCAATTTCTTCATCTATTTTTTCTATATTTGCTATCATTTCTGTATAAGTTTCACTTGCTTCTGAATTCTTTTCTGTCTGTTCATCATTTACTTCATTTATTTCATCTATATCTATTTCTTCTTTAATTGGTTCTTCCATTTGTAATTTTTCTTTAAAATTTTCTATCTCCGTTCTTAATTTTGTCTCAATTTCTTTTTCTTTCTGTTTTGCCTCGTATAATTCTTTTAGTCTTTTTAATTCTTTTTCTAGTGCTACAATTCTTTCATTTTTTTCTTCTTCAATTTGTTGTATTTCTTGTTTCGCTTGTTGTTTGATAATAGTTATTTCCTTCTTTCTATCTATTTCTTCATTTTCTTTTGCTACCCTTACCATTGCTGTTAAACTATCTTCTAATCTTAAGGATTCCTTTTCTAGCATTAAACTTAAATTATCTCCTATTTTTTTATATCGTCTTCCTAAATTTGAAAATACTATTTTTATTTTTAATCCATCTTGATTTTCATATGTTTTTTCATCTATAGCAAATTCTTCTTTATTCATCTTTATATGTTATGTTGAAGTTTATATTCTAAACTATCTATTTGTAGTTGTAAGTAAAATATTGTTTTTCTCTGTGCTTTTAGAGATTCTTTGCAAACTCCTGCAATCATGTTATAGTTAAGTCTATTTTGTCTATGTTCTAATTCTTGTCTTTTCCTTATGATTACTCTATTGAGTTCTTGTCTATATTCGTTGCTATGCCTTCTTTACTTTCTTCCGCTTATTATTCTTTTTGTGTGTGCTTTACTTAGATAGTGTCCCATCAATAACCATTCCGAGGTACGAGAATTGATTCACCTATAACGGGGGTGTAGGTGCCATCATGATCTGAGAAATCAGGGCGTGATAGTCGAATATCTGGAACATATAATACATCAGGTAGGAGAAGGACTCGTCCACCATGCAATTCTAGTTTGCATGTTCCTATTTCTTTCACTTCTATTGATGCATTATTTCCTACATAAATCCATCTGCTCCTGGAAGGCAGTCGGTAATATTCAACAAATGATTCTCTGTCTTTAGCTATGTGGTCTGTGGCATCTGAGTCCACAGTCCACAAAGTATTAGCATCTCCCATTAATGCAGTACTAGAGACATAAGCAAAATGAGAATTTTAAGTGCATGGTGTTTCCTTATTTTGCCCCGGGCAATTCCGCACAAAATGACCTATCTTGTAGCAGGAATAATATTTCCCTTTAAGCTATCAAACTTTTTAGCACCATATTTTTTCTCTTCTTAAATTATGGTTTACCCTTATTTAATTCATCAATTGAAGCCATTTTATAAATTTATCTATCCACATAGAAGACATAGCACGAATCAACACGAATTAGCACAAACACAATATTTTTTATTTGGTGCAAAATTATATCTAAATCAATATTGATTCACTATAGGCCCATGTTAGAAAGTCTACGTTTGTCTTACTTTCATCACATGTAACCTTAAGCATGCCAATATTTTTCTACATTAATTATGTGCTAATAAATAATGATAGTTCTAAATAATTTTTTTTACCAAGAACTCTCACTCAAAATAATGTGTGTGTGTCTATATATATATATATATATATATATATATCTTTTACATACATTATATTTCACAAAAGTGACATAAACTATAATCATGAGCAACACACTAAATATGTTCATGAATTAGTTCAAAAAGTATATTGTCACTTTTTTTTTATCATAAAAGAAATTCCAATTTGTTAAAATTTCCTTTTTTTTTTAAATATCCATAATGGGCATCAAACATGCACATATAATACATCAAAAAGAAAGCTCATGAAAAAAAACCTTCAAAATGATATAACAAAAAGAACTTTTGTATACACCCTTAAAAGCTTATATGAATTTTGTTACGAAATCTGAAATTTTCAGATTTCTACCCTTATTGAGTAGCCAACTTCAGGCATTAATTTCTCTCTCATTTTACATAAATAAATTCACAAATGATATATCGTTGGAAAGGTTTTGAAAAAATCTTTCCAGTGATATATTGCTTGAACACATCAGGAGTCTGAAGAGGGAGAATAACGAGTTTGAAATCTAGGCGTTCATGCTGAAATTTCTTGATTTTTTTTTCAATTTCAGGCAGCCTATTTTCAACACTTATATCTTCTTCATTCTTTAACAAAATTTTACAAATAATATATCGTTGGAAAGCTATTGGAAATAACTTTTCAATGATGTATGGCTCGTTCATTTTGATAGCCTATACTAGGAGATAACTTAGCTGAAAGTCAGTATGTTTATAAAAAAAATTAATTTTTTTTTCGAAATGTTATAAAATCAAAAAATTTGCCATTCACTAGATTTTATTCGTGGAATGGTGAAAGATTAACACATATATCTCGTAGCTCTGATATCAATGAATGATTAAAAATTAGAAATCTATGCGGAATAATACATACCTTCTTCTCTACGATCGATATGTGTTATCACCACCAATTGCCTTAGCGGTTTCTTACTAGATAACTCAGGAGTCTTATATATTATCCACAACAACTACACTCTTTATCTAAGAAAGCTCTATATCAATTGTCTTTTGTATGGTGTATGTGATGATCTCTTTGGATGACCTCAAGTCCTTCTTTTATAGTAGAACAAAGCAACATTTAAGTCCCACCTTTATTGAATAGCTTCATAACTCTTCTTTCATTAAATAGGGAGTTACTTCTTGCTCCATTCATGAATCATATAACTCTACGTCTTTTACTATAGGAAGTTATCAAGCTGAAATTGTAACTTAGTTCATGAATGAGCAAGTTACTAGTCAACCCATCAATGAGTGTATTTACTTCCAACAATATGACATAATGACAATTTTAAATACCATTCCTCATATGTTCTAATGCCAATTGAAGCCGCAGGAATAGTGCAACAAGTACAACACCAGAGAAGACTGCCAATTATTTATAGTGCAATGTTAAAAAAGGAACTTACAACTATCTCTGTCCTCTACACATCCAATAAAATAAAAATGAGGTTAAACAAAGTTAAAACTCGTTCAGTTAAATTTTGAATTTTCAACAAATTAATTTGGTATTTGGCTGGAAAACAAAGTAAAAAAGCAATAACTAAATAGATAATGATTACGAGGAGGAGGAAAATAAGTGCCAATAGACCAACCCATCCATTTTGGAAATACAAATACATATAATTCTGGAAAAAAAGAAAAGAAGAAGGGAACTAAAAACTTACCGAGGAAACCATCAACAGAGAGATGCCCAACGATGATCAGCATGCAGTAGCGGCGATTGAGTGAGAAGGCAAGAAAGAGTAAGCTCTGACTGAGTGAGAGCAAGAAAGGGTAAATATTTTTTTTTATTACTTGCCTTTGAAATTATGGATTTAATCCAAATCCATCAGGTCTGTCCCGATTTTAAAAGAACCAACACTTCCCTTTATTTTAAAAAAAGTTTGAAACGAGTGAAGTTGAAAGAATGAGAAAATGTGTTCAACGAGAATTGAGCATGTTCACTCTAGAAATAATTGAACCCCCGTAACCGCCGAATTACCCTCTTGATTTGTGTTGATGGGGCTCAACATTTAATATGTTCATCTAAAACAAAAATTTGATCCTATATATGCAAAATAATTTTTCGATGAAAGGCTCTTGACTCCGTGTAGATTCGCCCCTTACATGCAACAAATCTCTTATTGCCGGGAATTCTAATTTTCTTATTTAGCCCTTTCTTAGTTTTTTGTCATTTTTTTCTTTGTTATTTGTATTTCTAATTTTGTCCTTGTGGAATTTTTTTGATAAACTGTTTTTATTTTTTTGCAAAAATAAATAAAGAGAATAGGGTTTGAATCATTAAAAAAATGATAAGGTGCAAATCATAAAAGAGGACATAGGTTAGATGTGCAAACCGCAACAGACTCGAGAACTTTTTATATCATAACAGGAACCTTATCAAAAAAATTGTCTAATCACATGGATTTCTTCTTGCTTATGATAAGAGATTAAGAATGGTTACAATTTTCTGTGTCAATTTTTTGTCTGGAAGTATTCCAATTAGTCCTTGTTTGAAACGGATGGTTATAAACTATATGTTGTTTCATTATCAGAAAGGATAAGTTACTTGTCGAAAAGACCAAAACCCATGGTGCATCAAAAGACTAATTTACAATATTCTTATCCAATCTACATAATCAAGTACGAGCCAATAAATTGAAAGCAAACTGCCAGTTGGCCTTAAAAAATCACCACATAGAAAGGAATCCATTTTTCATAAGAGAATCACAAGACTGAACTTGCAAAATACTTAGTAGCAGCAAATATGTCAAGTGCAGCAACATCTTTTCATTCTTCTCTATGCTTCTCTGTTCAGAAATTACCATCATCATGTTCAGATCAACAGATGAGTCTTTTATCAACAACAAAACCTAAATCCATTCTCCAGAAAAACCCACTTTATCAACCAACTCACAAGAACATCTCGTTGCAATTCAAGGAGAAAATCTTGTGCTTAGAAATAATGGGTGTTGATTCAGGAAAAGCACTCTCCCAAAACCCCTGTCTTCACACAGCTTCTTTACATGCTATTCATTCCATCATTACTTTCCTTCAATCGAAAGGACTTTATCAGAAGGACTTTGCAAGGATCTTTGGAATGTGCCCAAGAATTCTAACCTCAGATATCAAATCTGAACTCAACCCAGTTTTCAATTTCCTCTCAAAAGACCTAAGAGTCCCTGAACACAACTTCAGAAGGGTCATCAACAAATGTCCAAGATTGCTCGTTTGCAGTGTTAAAGATCAGCTTAAACCAACTCTCTTCTATCTTCAAAGACTTGGCTTCACAGATCTCCATCATTTAGCTTATCAAGATCCAATCTTGCTCGTTTCTAGTGTCGAAAATACCTTAATACCCAAGCTCTATTATTTGACAAGTCTAGGATTTTCAACAACCGAAGCTGTCCAAATGACTTTGAGGTGTCCAGGACTATTCACTTTCAGCATTCAGAATAACTTCAAGCCTAAATTTGACTACTTCTCCCAACAAATGGAAGGTCAATTGGATGAATTGAAAGACTTTCCTCAGTACTTTGCTTTTAGTTTGGATAAAAGAATAAAGCCAAGGCACATTCAACTTGTAAAGACTGGAGTTTCAATTCCCTTGTCACTAATGCTCAAGACTACCGATGAAGAGTTCAACGACTTGATAAGGCAAGAAACTGGATAGACTAAATTCTGGATATAACTAATATTTATTTATCTTTTTATTTGTAAATCCGTTACTTTGCTATGCTAATGTTTTTTCTAACTCTTGATGTTACTAAAGTTAATACATGTATTATTTTTAAGGTATTCCTCTGTTTTCTTCTTATAAGCTGGTTTGAAAAAAAAATGTCAAATTTTTTTTATTTATAAATAATTTAATTTTAAATTTGTTATATTTTTTTTAACAAGTTTTTAGGGTCATGCTAATATTATCACATGTTTAAAATTATAAATTTTTAAAGTTTTATATTAATATTATGTCATGTTTAAAATTTCAACTTCAATTATTTTTTATAGGTTGTACAGAATCAAGGTATATCACATGAATTAAACAAAGAGAGCACATGTTTTCACTACTCCTTCGGTTTGAAAATAAGTTTTGTTTTAGCAAAAAAAGAAATTGTCCCAAAAATAACAGTCATTTTAGGAATTCAAGACAAATTAGTATTTTTTTTAACTATACCTTTATATTAAAAACTACTTCTTGATAGTGTTCAATTCTCAAAAAAAATATTTCATACACAATTGAAATTATAACAATTAAGTATTTATTGGAGATCCAACATTGTTCATAATACTACATGATCTTTTTTCAATATTCAGTTGTTTATCTCATACTATAAAAGCTAAATAAAACATATTTTAAAGGTAATTTATTTGTGAAAATGCGAAGTTTTACACCATTTAACACCATTAACCTTTCATTTTTAGGACATTTTTGGTGGAAATGATACGTATATGATGAACACAAAATTCAAATTAAATTTTAATGTTTGAATGAAATTATGGCTCAATATTTTAAGTTGAAAATGAAAATTTTTGGCCAGTAAAATGTCTTGTATCATCCGGAATTTTTAGTATATCAAAATGATGATTGAAAAAGCCATATAGTAATTTGATATTCTTGGAATATAAGTAGGGTTGGGCGTTCGGTTCGATTTGCAAAAATTTGATTCGATTTTTTGGTTTTCGGTTTGGTAAAAATGCTAACCGAAATTGAACCAAAATAAATTTGGTTCAGTTCGGTTTTCACAATTTCGATTCGATTTATTTCGATTTGGTTTTTCGATTTGAGTATCATCATATTGGGCCTTTTTTGTCATCAATGGGCTTTTAAAAATTGGATCAATTTTTTTTAAAATTGGGCTTTCCAAACCAAACTAATGAACCTGCAAGTATTTATTCGAGCAAATTTAAAAAATACCGGTCCAATTGACACTATTAGGGCTTTTATACCAACACTTTGCTATAACAATCCATACCAACTATTTAAATGTCAAACAAAAAATTAAAAAAAAAAGTGTTGCCTCTCCCTCCATCTCTCTTTCTGTTTTCACACGCCTCCTCTCTCTCTTTCTGTTTCTCTCCGTCTTTCTCTCTTTCTCGCCTCTCTCTCCCTCTTTCTCTTTTCTCTCTCTCGTTCTGTCTCTATCCCTTTCTCTTTCACTTTTTCTTCCCTCTTTGTATTTTGTATTGTTATCTCTCTCTTTGTGTCTCTCCCCCGTTTTGTATTTTGTATTGTTTCCTCTTGGTATTTTGTATTTGTTCTTTGTTATACATTTGTATTATGTATTTGAGTGTATCTATTCACTGTTATACATTTGTATTCGTTGATATAAATTGTATTTATTTGAGCCAATTGTATTTATGTATGAGAAAAAGCACATGATACATATTGATACAATCAATTGTGTCTATCACCAAATACATGATACATATTGATACAACCAATTGTGTCTATCACCAAATACAAAATATATTTGTATTTTGAATACAGAATGTAATATGTATTTGTTTATTTCTATGACTTACAAAAACAAATTTCTTATTTGTATTTGCTTGACTTTGTCATATACAAATACAAATATATCAGTGGTATTCATTTATATAAATTATATTCGGTGATATAACCTGTCATATATATACAAATACAATTCATATCAACGAAATACAATTTTTTTATGACTTACAAATACAAATTCCTTATTTGTATTTGCTTGAGTTTGTCATATACAAATACAAATATATCAGTTGTATTCGTTGATATAAATTGTATGCGGTGATATAACCTGTCATATATATACAAATACAATTAATATTAACGAAATACAATTTGTATTCAATTGTATCAACGAATACAAATGCAATTCGTATCAATAAATAGAAAATACAATTCGTATCAACGAATACAATTTCTCTTTTTCTCTTCTTTGTGTTATACATATATGTTATATACAAATACAAATGTCTCATTTGAGAATTTTGTTGAAAAAGGTTCCCTTTTTAGAGAAAAGGAGAGAAAGAGATGGAGGGAGGAAGAGAGGCAGCGAGAGGGAGGGAGATGGGAGAGAGGGGAGCGAGATTAGGGAGAGAGGGAGGAGAGTGGCCAGCGAGATTGAAAGAGAGAGAGAGGAGAGTGGCGAGAGGGAAGATGGGAGAAGGAGAGGTTGTATACCAATAGTTTTGATTAATTGGCAAAGAATTCATTTAAACTATAAGCATGGAGCGTAATTAGGTGTCTAATGTTGATGTGTTATGTAATTTTCCCTATTTAGTACGCACAAAGAATATGTGAAGCAAAAACAAGTGACTTGGGACATTGGAAATTCAACCAAAACCATCAAACACTTTTGTCCAAACTCAAAATTGAAATGCATATAGATATTTGTTCTTACTGGTCTGACAAACAGGCAAACAAACTCATAAATTCTTGCAAATTAGGCAGCATTTGCTGTGTTTTAATTTTACACAAACTAAAATGGCCAAGAATGTGAGTTTAGATTCCGTGGACCAAAAACTAGCCATGGCTAAGCAATGTTCTCATACTACTGTCTTTCTTTGCCTTGTACCTCAACCCTATTGGTGTGCATTCCACTGCAATAACATCCAAACTATACATGTGCCTGAGAGAAAATGGAACTCTTTAGAGTCTTGGGACTGTCCGCAGACGACACAGAGATGCATCGGGCCGGCGTGGTCATGTGGCGTCGGCGATGGTGGTCTCTGGTCTGAGTCTGTCTGCGATGGTGGCTGGACGATGTGAAGTTTGAGATTGTGAATTGTGATTCACTGACTTTCTACGAGTTTGGGGCTAAAATTGTCCCTTAACTATTAGAGTAGGTTCATTTTGGTCCTTCAAATATAACTCTGAGCATATTTAGTCCCTTAACTTTACTAAAGTGGAGCACTTTTGATCTCCCTAACAAAATCCGTTTAAAAATAATAGTGTTAAACCCATGTGGCACCCACGTGACTTGTAAAATACAAACTCATAGAGGTTAAGTGTTAGCTATTATGAGTATATATTTAATTTTGCACGCTCTTAAACACAATTAAGAAGAAATTCGCTCACGCTTCACCAAATTACTAGCTACGCCACTGACTTTAAGACCATTTTGTTACTGCAATTAAGAAAATGGTTATTTTTTTCGAGTGGGCAGATTATTGTATTCTAAAGTATTGTCTTCAAATATAAATAGCTACTACTATATTAATCCTAAAAAATTAAGAAGACAAGAAAGAAAGAAAATGTATATCAATTAAGAAAGAGATAACACTGTCAAATTTACACCGTTAGAAAATTATCCTTTTCGTTAATTTTTAACATTATTATGTTAGGAAGACCAAAAGTGCTTCACTTTAGTAAAGTTAAGGGTCTAAATATGCTCAGGATTATATTTGAGGGACCAAAATGAACCTACTCTAATAGATGAGGGATAATTTTAGCCCAAGACTCGACTTTCTACTATGGTGGTTAAGTTTAGGGATCTCGGATTTGGGTTGGGTTGGTATTTTAATTTGGGCCAATTTTTTATGGGCCGTGAATGTATTGAGAAATGTCTAATATATTTGACTTGTAATAAAATTCAGTTTTTCGGTTAACTAAATTTAAATATTTAAAAATTGAAAACCGAACCGAATAACTAAAATTTTAAAATGTAAAATCGAAACCAAAATTAAAAAAAGTTCAATTCGGTCGGTTTTTTCGGTTATAACCGAAATATGCCCAGCCCTAAATATATGAAGAATGTTTCCAATGTCAAAATGATTAATAAGATGCATAGCATTTAAGAGGAAAAAATTAATTTATTTTTACTAAATAGGAATAATTTAATAAATTATATATAGCATTTATTAATATTTTAATATATGTGAAATAAGCTAACGCTTTGAAACAGAAAAAGTAATGAAGTTACTAATTAGTCAATATTCCATAATTTTATGTTCTTCGAATGGAAAAGATAGTCTGCACAAAGAGAAACAATTCTTCTTTGTATAGTGTATCGAAAGAGTGGTGTCGGAGGGAGAAAATGTCATGATTTGAAATCGGTCTATGATGACACCTACTATAATCCTTCAATAGATAAGTTAAATCCAAGCCATATACCGAAAGTAATAGCTATGAGAAATAGTAAAGAAGCTAAAATGAGACAAACGGCCATCGTGTATAGATACATACATAATAGGTATAAAAAATTACAAACATGGTGAAAGATCCAATATACAAGCTAACCAACCCCGGACTTGGTGTTACCGGTATAAGAGCAACTAAAGTACGAGAATAGAACTATATTGATACAAGTTGTCCAAAATATACGAAATATAGACCAATAATACACGATGGAAATGGATAAGCCTCTGGACGCCTAGAGCTCACCATAAATCCGGTCAACCAGCGCCTCCGAATGAAAAAGATCAACGGGGATGACTCGAGCTAGGATTTGCATTAGAAAAAGATGTAGAAGTGTAGCATGAGTAAAAATAGTACTAATAGTACACACAACATAAGTATAAATGAGAAATATCGTGTAGTATGGAATGATGCAATGCAGTATGTGGACAATGCAGTGAAACCCATTATCTTACCTCGGGCCGCCCAAAATCTCACCTTGGACGTAGTAACAATGAGACCCAGAATTTTACTTTGGACCGTTTGGAATCTCACCTCGAACATAACAATAAAGTAAAGTGTAACTGGACCAGAATTTTACCTCGAATCGAATAGTAGAAATAGGCCAAAATCTTACTTCGGACCGGGTTCAAAGGTGTTACATTCCTTTCAAAAACCAAGAATCAATAGAAAAGTAATACGATCCCTGCGGAGCTCAAATCAGTAATAAAGAAATTGGACAATTCAGTTTAAAAGCTGAAAATAAGTATACTTGCTCGGAATCGTATCATAATCCGTGTATATGAGCATATGAATGGCATAGTTGTGTCATAATCGGCAGCCCCTTAAAGTTGGCACCAACTTTAACTTAGGCACCTCAAGTAAGCTTTGTTCATTTTAGACACCTCATGTAAGGCTTTGTTGTGTCACTTTGACACTTTTTACTGATATGGCATCGTGAGTGTGATACACTCCTTAGCCGCGCGTGAGAGGCTTATTTAACCAATTTTTATTTTATTTTTTTCATCTTCTTCCCCATTTTAAGCTACCATTTCTTCAAGCTTAAACTCCTTCCATGGTGAAATAGATCTAATGGTACCACAGATGAAGGAGCAAATTTCAATGGCAAAAGATTTTCCCAAGCTTAAACACCTTTCCTTATTTGTTGCCCATCTTCCTCCTCGAATTAATTTGAAAAAAAAATGACATGCATTTTTTTTAAAAAAGTGACAAAATTTGAAAAGAGAATGTGCTTCGATTTGTGAGATAATTTTTTCTCAAACCAATTGTATTTGAAGAATTCAAGATAATAAAACTCCCATCTTTGAAGAATATTAACTAAAGTCCTCTTTCGTGCAAGTGTGTAAAAATTTCGTTCATATTTAATTTCTTATGTGGTATCTAATTATTTATGTGTAAAAATTTCAAAGGGGATATTGGAGAAGACAATCGGAGAAGACGATGGATGGGGCGGGGTGGGGGTGGGGGGCTTGGGAGGGGTGATTATTGTGCTTCCTATAAAATAATTTTTTAAGTGATTAAATCTCTTTTTTGTAATTATTTGTGCAAAAAATGCCACGTGTCATTGATTCATTGGCCATTTTTTTTTTAACTCAAAATTCATTGTTTAAGAATTATATGGGACCCAAATGACAAATGTTCTCATTTAATTTGACACTTTACACGTCATCCGCGCGAGTGCATTACACACATTTTGTAGTTTTAGTTGATTGTAAAAAAGTGTCAAAATGACACAACAGAGCCTTACATGAGGTGTATAAAATGAACAAAGCTGACTTGATAATACTAAATAAGCAACCTAAACTAAGGTTCAAGATGAAACACTATTCTAAGGTCCCCAAAACAGGCCATATATTTAGAACTCGATGTAAATTTAATCCTACCTAGTAATTCCCCTAACTAACATGCAATTTATGTTGTATATCATCTACCTAAGCTAAGTCTAATGAAAAAAAAATTGTAACCTACCTCACAGCCGAACAACAGTCCTCAACTGTCATAGGGAAGTCTTTCCCTTCCGTAATGCTTCACACTGCTTCCACTCTATCAAATATTTAATCTAGACTTTAGTGTGAGACTAATGATATTCAAATTGATAATTTATAAATCGAGCCAAAAATTTAGTCAAAAATCGACACTCAAGGCCCATCAACAAATCTGGAATTTTATTTCGCAATTATCTTTTCCATGAGGTAAGAAATACATGCCCGAATATTTGGCGAAGATGGAATTAAATTTTGACCTCAATTGGTTGAGAAACTTACTTTAATGGAGGAAAATCCATTAATTCAAGACACCAAACACAAAGTAAAGATGAGAACGACGTTAAAATGAGTAATAAAATGTAGCGAGGAAGAAACCTAACTTAGAAGGTGAGTAAATCTCCAAGAATTCATGGAAAGCATCTTCAACCAAGCTCGCAAGTCTATGGAAATTTTTAGAATGAAAAGGAATTAATGAAGGAGAAGGCCCTTTAAAGGACAGTAATCGCCACTCCTATGGAAGATTCACCACTGGCGCGATCCAGCATGACCAAAAGCCACCTGCTTCTTCAGGATACACAAGAGCGAGCCACTGCCTATAGGAATAAGCATGGAGCAGCAACGAAAAGGCCGCAGGAGCGAAGACGGGTGCATAGTGCACCCTTCGTAGGAGCGGCTCTGCAAGAGAGGGCCAAGCTTCACAAGAGCAAAGGCTTGTTGACTTACCCCTCCTTGCTGGAGCGGCCAACTCACTGCAGGAGCAGCTCCGCTATAGTGGGTCAAGCTCCACAGAAGCGGCTGCACCAGCACCAGCTGCATCAGAAGCTTACACCCAAATAACTAAGTCTCCGCCGGACCCTCAGGATTCATTTGGAACCTCGTAAATACAAATCAAACATGCTACCCAATTAGAAATAACATTTTGAATTTGATTTAATCGATAAAATGATCAACAGAGCCCGTCTTGACAAAATATTGACCAAAGTCAAAACTTTAGACAAAAACACTAAAAAATCCACCCAAAACACCTGAAATGTGTATGAAAGCCTTGGGACCCAAACCAATGGTCCCATTAGCCCAAAACCTATGTTCTAAAGCTGATGAAACTGACGGAATTTTCATTCGAGCTTGTTTACTAAAAATGTTAACTGAAGTTAAACTTTTTGAATTTAAAAGCTTCAAAATATGGAATCCTTTTTAAAACCCAACTGAACACCTTGAGAATCATGCCACCTATCCCCGCAAGTCACAGACACGGTGTAGAAGCTACGAAAAGGGTCAAAATAGTAAAATGCACAAAAATTAAACAATGACCAGGATGGTTATTACAACATCCACTACTAAATGAACTTTTATCCTTGAAAGTCTAGGAATAGAAGGTACCTGAAGGCTCAAAAAGGTGAGGATAACGGGTACACATATCGAGCTCGATCTCCCAAGTAGCATCTTTGACTAGATGATGTCTCTATTAAACTTTAATTGATGGAATTGACATGCCAGTCTAGAATAGAAAAAGGCTCCTCCTCAAAAGCCAAAGTCTCATCTAACTGGACCAAATACCACTGAAGCACGTGAGGCTTATCAGGAGCATGCCGCCTCAACATAGATACATGGAACACCGGGTCAATACTTGAAAGAGCTGGAGGAAAGGCTAACTCATAAGCCACTTCACCAAGATGCCACAGGATATCAAGTAGAACAATGAAACCAAGTCTAAGCTTGCCTTTATTCTTGAACCTTATCACACCCTTCATAGGCAACACTCGAAGGAACACTCTATCTCCAACCATAAAATCAAAGTCTCGGACTCTCTGGTCGGCATAGCTCTTATTCCTACTCTGACCTATATGGAGTCCCTCCTGAATTACCCATATTCTATCTATAAAGTCATGCAATAAGTCAGTACCATAAAGTCTAATCTCATAAGCATCAAACCAACCTACTGGAGATATGCACCTCCTACCATACAATGCCTCGAATAGAGCCATATGAGTACTCAAATGGTAGCTATTATTATATGCAAACAGTGCCAAAGACAAGAGCTAGTCCCACTGACCTCTGAAATCAATACCACACACCCGAAACATGTCCTCTAAAACTTGAATAGTCCGCTCAAACTGACCATCAGTCTGCGGGTGAAAAGTTATGCTAAGCTCAACTCGCGTACCCAACTCTCTCTGAATTGACCTCCATAAACATGATGTAAATAGAGTACCACGATCAGAAATGATAGAAATAGGCACCTCGTGCATATGGACTATCTCCCGAGTGTAGATCTGAGCCAACCTCTCTGAACTGTAAGAAGTCTGAACAGGCAGAAAGTGATCAAACTTGGCCAACCTATCCACAATGACCCAAATAGCATCAAACCTCCAAAATATTTGTGGTAAGCCTACCACGATGTCCTTAGCTATTTGCTCCCTCTTCCACTAAGGAATGGGTAGCCTCTGGGTCAAACAACCTTGCCTTTGGTGCACGTACTTTACCTGGTGACAATTCAAGCACCTAGACAAAAATTTTGTAGTATGCCGCTTCATCCCACACCACTAGTAGTGCTGCCTCAAGTCATGGTACATCTTTGCTGCCTAGATGGATAGAGTATGTAGAACAATAAGACTCCTCCATAATCAACCTCACTGAATCATCAACTCTAGGAACATAGATACAACCCTCAATCTGTAACACACCATTCGAGTCTAAGGTTGCATTCCAAGCCTTCCTAGCATTGCCTTTCAACACCTCATACCAAATCATCCTTAACTTTACATCCTGAAACTGTTATGCCCAAATCTACTCCAACAACATAGACCTAGCATCCATATAAGCAAGAACCTATCGTGGCTCAAAAATATCATCGTACCAAGTGGTTCGCTAAGGACTGGAATTCCGAAGCCAAAGGTTGCTCCTTAGCTATAAGAAATGCCAAACTTACCATACTCACCGCCTTCTGGCTAAAAGTATTTGCCACCATATTTGCCTTGCCTGAATGATAAATAATCAAAATATCGTTGTCCTTAAGAAACTCCAACCACTTGTGATGTCTCAAATTTAGGTCCCTCTAGCTGAATATATACTACAGACTACGATGGTCGGTGAAGATCTCACAATGAACCTCATATTGATAGTGCCTCCAAATCTTTAATGTGAAGACTACGGCTGCCAACTCCAAGTCATGAGTGGGATAGTTCTTCTCGTGAACCTTCCGATGCTTGGAAGAATATGCTATAACTCTGCACTGCCGTATCAAAACACAATCCAAACTAGCTCTTGGAGCATCATAGTAGATGATAAACCCCTGTCCCTCAACACTAAGTGTAAAAATCAGATCTGAAGTCAATAAGGCCTTGAGTTTCAAAAAGCTTGACTCACACTTGTCGGACCACTAAAAAAGGACATTCTTTTGAGTCAATCTAGTCAAAGGTGCTGCAATAGAAGAAAACCCCTCACAAATCGTCTGTAGGAACCTGTTAACTCGATAAAACTCCGGACCACAGTAGGAGAAGTAGGCCTAGTCCAATTATGAACGACCTTTATCTTTACCATATCCACTAAAAGCCCATCCTTGGACACCACATGCCCGAAGAATGCTACAGACCCAAGAGAGAACTTACCGAGAACTTGGCATTCAATCGCTGATCCCGCAATGTCAAAAACATAGCTCTATGATATTTCTCATGCTCCTCCCTACTCCTTGAGTGTACTAGGATGTCATCAATGAACACTATAACAAATGAATCCAAGTAGGGTCTGAATACACAGTTCATTAAATCCATAAATGCTACTGGGGCACTGGTCAAACAAAAAGACAAACCAAGAACTCATAGCGGTCGTAAGGAGTCCTAAAGGCAGCCTTCAGAATGTCCACTACCTTGATCCTTAACTAGTGGTAGCTTGACCTCAAATCTAACTTAGAGAACATTGTTGATCCCTGTAGTTGGTCACACAAGTCATCAATACACGACATCAAATACCTATTCTTAATAGTCACCATATTCAACTGTTCACTACTAAAAACAGCTCAAAAAGGGACGGATAGGAAAGTGACGGACAACGTTGCTCCTGAAAAGCGACGGATAAAGTGACGCTGTCCGTCGCTTTTCTATTATTTTTCTAATTTATAATTTTTTTTTTACAAAAGCGACGGACAGCGTCGCTTTGTCCGTCGCTCTTTTTGGTGGATTTTTATGCCAAAATAATTTACAAATAATTAATGTTTATTTCTTTTTATAAGCGACAGACAACGTCACAATTATTAAAAAAATAAAAAATAATTTTAAAGAAAGCGACGTTGCCCGTCGCTTTCTTTAAAATTTAATTTATATTAAAAAAATAGAAAAGTGATGGATTGCGTCACTTTTATCCGTCACTTTTTGGTCAAAACACAGTCAACTCATTTAAGAAAGAGACGGACAGAAGCGACGCTGCCCGTCGCTTCTTTAATTATACAGAGACCCCGTCAGGTCTCTTTTCCCTCATTTCTTTCTTTCTCTTTTTCTCTCCTCCTCTCCTCCACCACTGCACCACTGCTCCGCCACTCCTCCACCACTGCTCCTCCACCGTTGCTCCTCCACCACCACTCCTTCCATCGTCATCCTCCTCCCTCCAACATCCTCCCATTTTGAGGTTAGTTATTTTATTTGATTTGAAGGTTAGGGTTTAATTTGGGTATTTTTATTTTCAAAAATTGATAGTGTATTCTAGACTAGGGTATGTTGTTGTTGTTGAATTTAGACTATAAACTAAGACTTTGAAAAATTGATAGTGAAAATTGATATATGAAAAAATTGATAGTGAAAAATTCCTTTTTTAGAATACATTCTTAATTTATGAACTTTAATTAGTTTAGGCTTGCTATTAGTTTGTGAACCTTAGTTTATGCTTGATAATTAGTTTGTGAACCTTAATTTAGGCTTGCTATAATTAGTTCGTGAACCTTAGTTTAGGCTTGCTATTAGTTTGTGAACCTTAGTTTAGGTAATGCTTGCTATTAGCTTGTGAACCTTAGTTTAGTTAATGCTTGCTATTAGCTTGTGAACCTTAGTTTAGATTCTTTTTTGAACTTGAATTATATAGGTTCTTGAATTAAGTCCTTGAATTAGATTATTAGTTTTCAACTTAAGGTTCTTTTTTGAACTTGAATTAGATACTTGAATTTGGAATTAAGACTTAGAACTTGAATTTGGAATTAGGATTTGAAACTTGTATTAAGATAAGGTTCTTGAATTAGATTATTAACTTGAATTTGGAAGTTGAATTTGGAATTAGGATTTGGAACTTGAATTGGATTATTAACTTGAATTTGGAACTTGAATTAGGATTAGGACTTGAACTTGAATTTGGAATTAGGTTCTTGAATTAGGATTTGGAACTTTAATTTGAAACTTGAATTAGGATTAGGACTTGAACTTGAATTTGGAATTAGATTCTTGAATTAGATTATTAACTTGAATTAGGTTCTTGAATCTTAGTTTTTTTAAGTTAAGCTTTTTTAAGTTAAGTTTGTTAGTTTAAATTGTTAGTTTTGAGTTAAGAATTAGTTTTCAACTTTAGGTTCTTTTTTTAACTTGAATTAGGTATTTGAATTTTGAACTTGAATTTGTAATTAGAATTTGGAACTTGAATTTGGAACTTGAATTTAGAACTTGAATTAGGATTAGGACTTGAACTTGAATTTGAATATAGGTTCTTGAATTAGATTATTAACTTAAATTAGGTTCTTGAATTTTAGTTTTTTTAAGTTAAGAAGTGAATGTAGTTTAAATTGTAGGAACGTTAAAGAAAGAAAAGGCTTGAACGAATAGACAATGAAACTTGGAATTTGGAAATTAGATTGGACTTGAATTTGGACTTGGAATGTTGGAACTTGACTTTTAAGAACTTGAATAGGATTAGGACTTGAACTGAATTTGAATATAGGTTTTGATTAGATTATTAAACTTAAATTAGGTTCGTAAGTCTAGTTTTTTTAAGTTAAGCTTTTTTAAGTTAAGTTTGTTAGTTTAAATTGTTAGTTTTGAGTTAAGAATTAGTTTTCAACTTTAGGTTCTTTTTTGAACTTGAATTAGGTACTTGAATTTTGAACTTGAATTTAGAATTAGGATTTGGAACTTGAATTTGGAACTTTAATTTAGAACTTGAATTTAGAACTTGAATTAGGATTAGGACTTGAACTTGAATTTGAATATAGGTTCTTGAATTAGATTATTAACTTAAATTAGGTTCTTGAATCTTAATTTTTTTTAGTTAAACTTTTTTAAGTTAAGTTTGTTAGTTTAAATTGTTAGTTTTGAGTTAAGAATTAGTTTTCAACTTTAAGTTCTTTTTTGAACTTGAATTAGGTACTTGAATTTTGAACTTAAATTTTGAATTAGGCTTTTGAATTAGGATTTGGAACTTTAACTTGGAACTTGAATTTGGATTAGAACTTGAACTTGAATTTGGAATTAGGTTTTTGAATTAGATTAGAAGGTGGGATTATTGGGAATGTTCGCGAGTCCCAAACATAGAAATATCCTTCTAGGATGGTTATGCTTGTTGAGTAGCTTCGGAGCTTGTGTAGGGCCGTTAGGTTGATTGTGAGCTTCCGGGCATCTATTTGGGTTGATCATATCATTTCCAAGCATATAAAGAGGTTTTTACATATATTATTACGGTTTTTGGCTTCGAGCCTACGAAAACTAATTTTCTAAACCTTGCATGGCCCCGGGGGCGTGCTTTCTATGAAATTGGATTTAGAAATGTTTTGACTTGATACATGGATCTTCTTAGGATAAAAGAAGGTTAAAAATATGGTTTTATCACGATTTACTACTATTGCTATACTCGACCGGGTCGGAGTGCTAGCTGAGTTTTCTTACTAAATTGAAATGATATCAGGCTCGGTCGGGTCAAGCATCTGAGATGTTTTTACTATTGTTTTAGAACCGGTTGTGCCTGGGACTCCTTGGAAGGGTTTTTGAGACATCTTTTTCCCTTTTTTAGTCCTACACAGGGTCTAGGCATGCATATTTTAGACTTAGCCACTGGCTTGAACCCGGACTCGATCCCGGAGGACACGTTTTGATTCTGAGTTTTAGTATGGGGTCTGGGACCTCCATGGACCTTGCCGCTCCAGGCCTGAGGCTTTGGGTTGTTTATGCCGGGGGAAGGGTATACAGTGGAGTAGAGGTATACGGGTTGTGTCCTTCTATGGAAGCTGCCTGCTGGGCCCGATCGGCATCGGAGAAGGTACATACAGAGGTTATATTTCACCCTGAGGTTTTCATGCATCATATCGTTCATTGTTTGGGATTCCCCCCTTGTTTGTTGTTTGTTGATTGTACGCTCCTGTAGTATAGGATGTCGAAGGGTTTATTTTCACTTGATTGCGTTCCTCGGTTGTATGGACGGCCGGGGGATTATAGGTAGACTCTCTTTACTTTACTACGGATTTGTTCTCTACTACGGTTATAGGTGTGGAACTAGACTTGCTAGGTTGTTACTGCTGGATTAAGTGTGATATGGTTTGTCTTGTTACCTATTCTGTTTACTGAGCATGTCTACTTTATCATTCCCTCCCCTTCTCTATACTATAGGTTACCAGTATACCGCCCTTTGTTAGAACTTACCCATATATACTATTTTTTTGAGAGGATCCCAGGTGCGTCATTCTTACTTTCACCTGTGTTTAACATATATATATTATACTTGCTAGCCTTGCTTGTTGCTTTCTGTTGTCTTCCCTCTGAGCTAGTTCCTGTGTACTTTACCGTTCATTTCTGTGGCTGTTTATTTCTACTATGTCTGCTAATGCTCTTTTACTTTATATGTGCCCAGTCGGCCTATGATACCTAATGGGTACCTTGTGCTTCGCATTTAGTGCTCACCCTACCCTCTGCATCTTCTGGTGCAGATCCTAGCATGGCCCATCGCTGTTAGCGCGTTGGAGACTTGTGCGGGGTATAATTTTTTGATCATCTAGGCTGAGGGTGAGCTCTTGGCGTTCAGAGGTTGACTTCAGTTATCCTTGGTGTATTTTGTACTCTTATAGTTTCGGAGAGATTGTGTATATATGACTTTTGGACCTTTGTACTCCTGATGTAGCTCGACTCTTATACTCTTTGATACCAGGTTTTGGGTTTGGCTTAGTTTTCGCATTTTATATGTATTACTCTTGTTATCTATTTTCTTCTCCTTATGCCCTTGCTTTCGCTTATTTACCGAATCTTCCGCTTAAACTGTTAGAAGGTAGACCATTACTAACTGTTCTGGGCTACGGTGATTGGTTCGTCTACTGGGAGGTTGTAGGTGCCATCATGACCGAGAAATCAGGTCGTGACAAATACACTAGGTATCTTGTTTTTGTTGTATTTTTTAATTATTTTTTTGACGATTTAAGAGTTTCAATTTCTTTGATTACGTAGATTTTACTAATAGCATAAGGTTGGTATGAGTTCAAATAGTTGATGAAATAATATCGGATGAAAAGAACCAATTTTAGAATTAAATTTCAGCTTCTTCACTGTTTTAGATTCATAAATGTTTTCTTTTTGGTGTGGTTTAAATGAAACTGTGTCGACCTTGTTTCGCCGCTACTTTTAGAGTGCTCTCCTTCTTTGATTTTCTTGTCTAGTCTCAGGACCTTTTATGCTTTGTAGAGGTTCACTGAAGGTTTGTCTTGAGTTAAAATATGATTGTACATAAGGTTTATCTCCTTGAATTAATAATTAAGTGAATTCGAATATGAATGTTGTTTATTTAGTTGTGTTTCCTTTAGGCTTGTGTCTGAATATAGGAACTTGTCAACTGAAATCCATTGTTGGTTGAAAGCTCTTGCTCGAATATATTGACATCAAGATACTACACGTCTGCCTTGATCACCAGGTCATGTATTCACTTATCTCTGTCTATAATATTTATCATTCCTTAACATAAGATTCTACATGAGATCTGTTTAGTCAAGTTTGCACTTGCAACCTTGTGTAGCCTGTTTAGCTATTCTGTTATCTCTTCTCATACTTCTCAAAGCTTCACAGAAATGTGATTATTGTTGATTTTAGTAATGAATTACAACTTTGTATGAGATTTTTAGGTCTTTTGGTGTGTCTCTATAAGGTATTGCCTTATCTTTATTGAGGTAGAATAAGTAAGAAGTGCTAAGTGATGTTATCACGTCCTTTATACTTATAAGAAAATTAAACTTGAAGTTGCAATCACGTGATTTTTTTCATTTCTGTGGCAAATATAAGTTAGTTCAAAATCCTTGTTTAGTACAACCCAATTGTAACTCAATCTGTTATGTTATCCACTATCAAAAGAAGACTTGCTGGAAACTGTATCTTGAGGATGTCCATTTCCTTCCAATAATAAAATGTTTATTTACCAAAAAGTAGATCTCACTATAGCCTAAGTAATACAATTAAACAAATGAACAACTGCTAGTCCTTGTGGAAAAATAATGTCAAGAACATGTGAAGGAGATGAAGCGCAGACTGTGTTAGCAACCTCAGTGAGATTTCTGTTTTAGAGTCAAGCTACAACAGACTATGTTAGTCTAGATAGGTTTGTATTTATTGACTTGGTAATTAATGAAAGTGTTCTAGTTACCAAAAAAATAGCTTTGTTTAATTCGTTTTGCTTTTGGTTTTGTCATCTATTTGTATAAAGCTTCTGAAATGGTAGAAGCTGGTATACCACTTAATTTCTCAATTTTTTATTGGGTTCTACTCTTAAAACTGTCAGGTCTGGTATATCATGTTTGTGAACAAATATTTTACTAATTAATTTTCTGGTTCTTTTGAGTGCAGTAGATAGTTTACAGTGGCATGTCTCTTTTAGAGTTGAGTTAAAAAAAATCACATAAAATTCCTCAATGAATTGTTCTTGTAAAATATTTTTGTAAAATATCTTCTACTGATTAATTTTCTGATTCTTTTGAGTGCTAAACAATGTTTAAGAAAAGTTAAAATTTATGTGACTAGCATTCAATGGTGTGATAGAGAGGTTAGTGAGTGGTGGAGAATATTCATGGCTTAAGTTCATGACACATATTATTTGTATTTGTCGGCCTCATAAATTCATCACTTGAGCTATGCCATTATTGAGTTCAAAAGTGTTTTTACTATATTCTTATTTGGAATTAGCTTAAGGTGTTATGTGGGGATCTCTTCTTTTGAAACTTGTTTGTTTGTCTGCTTAGGAGACTGTCTATTAGTCCATGATTAATGAAAGTTATTATCTATTTTGGTAACAATTTAAGGTAATCTAAAATGATTTCATCAAGGATATTTCTTCCATATTTAACTCATTTTCTACCACTTTTATAAATATCTTTTACTTGCATATCTATGTTAATTTATCTTCAGAGTAGTAAGCCGGTACCTCGGAATATATATGAACTATATGAGGCATTAGACTAGCAAGTTATATTTCGTGCCAGTAGTTTCTATGTTTGCTGTTGTTTTTTTCTACAGTAACTAAATTATGTAACTAAATGTATGACTAGCATTTCTTTGTCTTATTCTTTATTATATATAGGTTATACAGATTTTTTCATTTACCTAATGACCTAAATTTTGAATCTTTTACAATCATGATTTGTTAGACAGAAAAAGGTAAAAGAATATCTTGAAACTTTGAAAGGCTAAGTTCTCTTGATACTGCCTGTACATATGATTTTGTCGGCTTTAATATTTTTCTCATGTCACTAGGATATTTAATGGATATTGGAGATAGAAGTTGCATGTATCTCCCAAGATCCACCAGTAAGTTTAGTAATGGAGTGAATTACTTTCATGATAAGGCATTTGAACGAGATTCTCAAGAAAATGAAATATTATGCCCTCGTAGAGATTGCTTTAATTTTAATTGGCATGATTGAGATGTAGTGGAGGATCATTTGTTTTGCCGTGGGTTTGCTCGTGGATACACCAAATGGGTTTTTCATGGAGAAGGGTTTTCCTCAAGAAATACGTCACATCCAACCAATGATGATAGAACTTCCGACATGCATGACGACATTGATAAACTACTTCATGATACTTTTAAAAATGTAGAAGATGACCAGAGGCATGAAGGAGTGAGAGAGGGTCCATCTGAAGATGCAAAGAGATTTTTTAAATTAGTGGAGGAAGGGAAACAAAAGTTATATGTGCGGTGTAAGAATTTTTCTAAGCTGAATTTCACTATTCGGTTGTACTTGTTTAAATGCATTCTTTGGTTGAGTAATGTAGCCTTTTCAGACTTGAACTTGATAAAAAAAGGCATATCCATTGGCTCAGATACTCGAGTCTTTCCATAAGGCAAAAAAGGTGATAAAAAAATTGGGTCTTTAGTATGAAAAGATTCATGCTTTCCCTAATGACTGCATGTTATTTTGGAATGAGAATACAAAGATAGATAATTGCTCTGTGTGTGATACATCTAGATGGAACAATGTTCGTGATTACTTGACTAAAATGACCATTAAAATCCCAGCGAAGGTTTGAAGGTACTTTACTTTAAAACCTTGGCATCAAAATATATTCATGTGTTCTGAAACATCTGTAGCTATAAGATTGCATGACACTGAACGACCCAAAGATGGAAATATAAGACATCCTGCTGATGGGGAATCTTGAAAGGATTTTGATTCCTTGCACCCCGACTTCTCTAAAGAAGCTCATAACGTTAGATTGGGTCTTTCAAGTGATGGTTTCAATCCATTCTGAACTATGAGTATTTTTTATAGCACATGGCCAGTTATATTAATGAACAATAATTTATCACCATGGATTTTTATAAAGTCGGAGTATCTAATGTTGTCAATGATCATTCCAGGTCCATCATCTCCTGGAAATGATATAGATGTATATTTACAACCACTAATTGCATAGTTGAACGATCTATGGAAAAGGGGAGTGGAAACATATGATGTTGAAACTAACCAAACATTTCTTTTGCGTGCAGCTTTAATGTGGACAATTAGTAATTTTCCAACACTAGCAATGCTTTCTGGATGGAGCACTAAGGGGATATGGGCATGCCCCACTTGTAACCATGATACTTGCTCCCAATATCTCAAGCATAGTCATAAGATATGATACTTGGGTCATCGGGCATTTTTGCCTCCTAATAATCCATTTTCTAGCCTTTTCCAAATCCTCTTATCAGGAGCCAATCATTACACAAGGTATAGACTCTGAATAATCCATATCCAGCAAATCATAGTCAATAGTGTACTAGATGAAATGTAATACTTTCTGAGATTTGTGGGGGTCTGCCTCCTTGTTTCTCCCTAGCTTCAGTAATACAGTTGAAATCTCTTCTAGTGCACCAAGGCTTATAATAGTATTGGCCAGTCTTTTGATGTCATCTCACAATAGTTCTATCAACTTAGTATCAATCTTGGATTATAGAGGGAATGGCCAAACTTATAGAGGGAATGGCCAAATTATATAGAGGGAATGGCCAAACTATATATTCATAAACTTTCCTTATTTGGCAATTCCCTCTTTTAATTTCTAATATGATTATTTTTATTTTTATATGATGTATACTTGTGAAAAGTATATGTCAAAATAAGAGAAGATAACTGTTTTAGTAAGACTTATTTCCATCTGAGGTCTCTCCTTCCTCTAAAGAACTCAATGCATCTTGGGATAATTGGATGCGATACTGTTGCAACACCAAAGTAGAAGCTATTGTTTAAACTTCAGACCAAATTAAAAAGTTTCCGATAGGCCCCAATTCTGAACATTCACTGTTTTTGTTCAAAGATGCAACAACTTGGCCTTTTCAGGCATTCTTCCAACTAGAAACAAATTGCACTTGTTATTATTACCATTTTACTTTCTCTTGATTCATCTGGAAAAAATAAGAGCTAGCAAGCCTATTGTTAAGTACTTTTGTATTGCACTAGATTTCTCTTCATCTCTTGCCAGCTTTTTAGATTTATCTTCATCTCTTGCCATTGTAGTACTAATTTACTCCAGATTATAGATGACATAGGAAAAAGAAAAAAAATGGTGTAGTCATACATACATAATTTATGTATGACTTGCATGGAGCCACTAAGCCTTTATGAAAATTTTGCTAATTAGTTATGTTCTATTATCATTATAGGTGATGAAATTGAAGAAGGGAATGAAGGCGATGAAGATCTAGACCTGGCCTAGGAGGATTGAATTCTTGTTGAACATTGAAAACTTTTCGTCTAAGTACCACAAATCTTTTATTTTTGAACATTGAAAACTTATGTATTGCACTTGTTGAACGGTCAGGAGATATTTGTATATTTTGCTTTTATGATATTACCTAATTTTGTATCTTGGATTATAATTTTGGCCATGAATAGTTTGATCTTGTTATCTATTTATGTGATTTATAAAATCATTGCAAGCTCTATAATATCTGTGAAAGTAGCCTAATAATAACCATTACAATAGCCTAAAAATAATTGTTACAATATCCTTAAAAAAACTATTGCAATAGATGAAAACTGTTGCATCACCCCCTATAATAACCGTAGTAACGGCCATGGGAAATAATCCCAAACATTGAAAACTATCACATTAGATCAACATGATTGTAACAATAGACACAATGTAACAAATTGTAGGTGAAATAAACATTGCAATAGCATATTAATAACCGTCACATAAAGCTTTGTTGTGGCAGTTTATAACCGTCCCAATAGATGATAAACCATCGCAATTTTATAGAAACAAAAACCATCATGATAGGGCATTCTATATCAACAATTATTTAAATCGTTGGAGGAAACCATTGAAGTAGACCTATGGCAATGCGATAAGTTGTAGCGGGTGCATAAACTGTTGCCATTGCTATATAGCGGCGATTTACATGTCTATTGCGATGGTAAAAAAACCATTAGTATAGACAAAATTTCCAAAACACTCAAATGTAACTCATATGGTTAAACTACTAAAGGATATAATTTTTTTGAAATACTTTCTTTTACAAACTATTTGTCACTACCCGATTTCTCGGTCATGATGAGACCTACAACCCTCCAATAGACAAACCAATTCCCGTAGCCAAGAACAGTTAGTAATGGGCTACTATCTAACCAATAAGCGGAAGAACAGTTTAAATAGCGGAAGCAAGGGAACACGATGAAGAAATAAGCAACAGGATGATAAAAGAAGCTAAACCAACCCAAGAACTGGTATCATTGTATATAAGAGCCGGAACAACATATAAAGAGTGCAAACGGAATCAAAAATAATATATAGACTATGTATCCAAGTAGTAAGTGAGTACATAATACAAAAGATAAACTGAAGTCGAGCCTCGGGCGCCAAAAGCTTACCCTCAGTCTGGGACGGTCCAAAATCTCCAAGCACGAGCGTCCACGAGCTAACAACAATGGCCCACACTACGATCTGCACCAGAAGATGCAGAGTGTAGTATGAGCACCAAATGCGAAGCAAAAGGTACCAGTAGGTATCATAGGCCGACTGGGCACATATAATATAAAAGAATAGTAACAGACAATAGAAGCAAATAGTCACAGAATCAATGAAGAAGTACACAGAAACTAGCCTAGAGGGAAGACAACAAAATACAACTTACAAGGCTAGCAAGTAGAATATATATACATAACAGGCACATGTGAAAGTAAGAAATGACACACCTGGGGTCCTCACAATAACAATATATATAAGAAGTTTAGAAGTAGGTGGTATACCGATAACCTGAAGTACAAGGGAAGGGAGAAGAAAAATAAAGATTGTCATGCTCGAAAATAAGATTCAATAACCAAACTAAGCATACAAATCTCGAGTCAAGAAAATAACAACCTCTCAGTATCCAACCTCATATACAACCATGACAGGGGAATAATATCACGATAGGGTAACAAAGAGTCTACCTACAGTCCCCCGACCACTCATACGAATAAGGAATGCAAACAAGTGAAGACTAAAGCCTCCGACCGCCCATACAACTGAAACCCAACTTTAAAATTGCCAACCAAAGCCTTTGTCGAACCCATATGCTGTTAATGAACATTTAGGGACCGAAGTCAACTAGGCTTTGAATCATAAGTTGCCAAAACCACAGTTGTTACTGAAATCTCAAACCAATCGAAGGAAAACCACTGTAATCTGTAGATGGCTGAATCAAATCACCAACACACAATCCCAAAGCAAACCTTCATCGTCACCTCAGTCAACTACTAAAACACATAAGCACAAACAAGGAGTCATCACCCTCCTTTTTCAACTAAACAAAACCTTCCCGTAGCATATACTGAACCTTACAGCTCCTTTCTAAAAATAAGAACCTGGAGCCATTCCCTTAGCTCCAAAACATACATTGTCAAAACTCAACAAGGTAGGAGAAAATAGGCCGGATGCCTGGCTCACCCAGAATGCTACGAATACAACTCACCCATGAGGCTATGGTCAACACTTAGTCAAAAATGCTAAAGCAAAACAGAATTACAATACAAAAATCAAAAGCTCCTCTAGAGAACTATGATAAAAATTCATTCCGATTGGAACCGAGGAAAATGATAAGACAACCCAACCGAACAAGAAACTGAAGGAGACTATGAGAACAACCAACGTAACTTCCAACCTCCTAAACCAACCAACAAAGAGGGTCTACTCTAAAAATCCCAAAAAAAAAACCGATCAAAGCACACTAGCATAACCAACATCCCCCAACTCAAAATGAAAGCTCAAACTCCGGCACAACCACCAGTAACACCAAACTAAAACAGGAACTTCTAGCAAATTCTAGACAACCACCTAGGCAACAACCATCTAGGAACGCTCAACAAGGAAGACTTAACACAATTCTAGAGTCACAATAGAACAAGGATAAACTAATCAGAAATAGACTAACAAGAACTACCCACGAGCTACAACTCCGGGTAAACACCTATGAAGGATAACTTACCCCATCCACTACTATGGAATAAAATACCAAGAAAACAATGCTTAGATACTACAATTCAAGTAGTCAAACAACTAAACACGTAGCAGGTAACCATATAAGCAAACAAACAATAGAAGGGATAGAATCACAACGCGAGCAGGACTATCACAAGCCAAAGAAAGCAAAAGCCTAACCTGTAGCAACGATACCAGGAACTTTAACTTTGGGCCCACCAGGAAGGGCATCAGACTGACGGGATCTAACTCTGGACTGAGTAGTCGAAGCTGAGGGCTCAACCATCCCTCACCGGGGATAATCTCTAGAAAAGTGACCAAGCACTCCACAATCATAACAACCAGGCTTACCAGGATATGCAATCGTGGGGCACTTTAATAGAGTGCCCAAGCTCACCACACCAATGACAACCCTTACCAGAACCACAAGCCCAAAAGACACCTAATCCCACCTGGGGACCAACCCTACTATTAAGCACTCTACCACTAGCCAGTGTTATTGAAGCCCTAGGAGATAACACCTACTGACCCTGTGGACTGGAAGATGGAATCATGGAACAATCCCTAGCAAAGTTCCCATGCACACTGCACTAAAAGTAAATCCCACTGGGTACATATGGGCAAAGAGATCGCATTGAACCTAACCAGCTACCACAACCTACACAACTTGAAAGTAAACCTCGAAGAATCTAACCCGTACCATGACCATTAAGCTCAACATGCCCTGTGCCACCATCCCTTAAAACCTATGGAGCAACTGAAACTGGCCTGCTAGATAAGAAGCAATGAAACCTATCTCTGGTGTAGAAATTCCTACCTCGAGTTTGGGAACCTCAAAAACCATCCTGACCATGATGTCTCTTAGCACTACCCCCATAAGCCTCATGACACAAACCCTCGATAGCCCAAGCATGATCAACTACCTGTAGGAAGATCATTCCAGCTGTAACCAAATGCTCGATCACCAAACAAAGTAGTGAAATCAAACCTCCAACAAAGCTCTGAACCCTATCAAACTCTAAAGGCACAGTCCTAGAAGTACGCCTAACCATCTCATGAAATCTCACCTCATACTTTAATACCGACAGATAACCCTGCTGAAGAACTGGCAGCTCAACCCTAACTGAAGCACTGCTCATAGAACCGGGTACTGAAATACCCACCAGATGACTCAGCATCCTAGCCACGGTGTACTGAAGAATTAGAGTAGCTATAAATCCAATCAGAGGCTGGGCTGGCCCTACACCCCCTATCTGATGTGGTAAATGATAAATCGGTAATCTATCAACTTATTGAGACTATATCCCAGAATTATTGCTATGTTTTGAATAGATTTAGAGATTCTTATGGCCTTTATTGATGTCTATGCAGGTACTTTTGATAGATGATGATACACAAGGAAATGGACCCAAAAAGAGCTCAAAAGGAGTGAAGTGTGAAGTGTTTGGAAAGGCTAAAGATTCTGACCGGAGATGCAGTGGTCATGCAACACACACAGGCCAAGGTGCAAACCGCACCTCTTTCGCACAAGCTACAAAAGTGACTGAAGAGTCTGTTAAGGGGTGCGGTCGCTGTGGGATGCGCACATACTGAGGTTCGAACCTCACCCCCTTCACATGGAGCTCCCAATTCTAGCTAAAGTCACTGGTTCAACCAGAGGCAGTGTGCGATGTGCACATCATAATATGCGAACTGCACATCGCGCCACACACTTCATGAAGGGAATTTTTATCCTAATTTTAGTGACATTTTGGGAGACTATAAAAGGCCTATTCAGGCACAATTGTAAATAACTTTTATCATTCTAAATATTTTGAAGAGTTTTTAGCTTAGAGACTAAGTTTTTCACTTCCATTGAGAAGAGTGTTTCAATCTAATTCTCTTGGTTAACACTTTTATGCTCAAATTGAATTTAGAACTTGAGATTCAGCTTTAATGGAAGGGATTTTGAATTACCCAGCTAGTATCTCTTTCTCTCTTACTATGAGTGGCTAAATTCTTTTGTGTATGGGAGTATTGATGATGGGTGCTTAAGAAATGGGTGTGGGTGTTATATATTCTAGCTTATAATTGCTTAATTGACATGGGTCTAGTAATTTCACCAAGTTTTAATCCTAAAATTGGTGGTTGCAAATATTAATTTTCATTACTTGACTATGTGATTGCTTGAGAAAGGATTTCATAGTTTTGGATGTGAAATTACTAGTGGGAACTTGGGATTCCACTCAGATTTGAAGCTAGAGATAACTCTTATCGTTGCATTTTCCTATTTAAGGGTCTAAGCTAGAGATAGTGTGACCTCTCCAAGCTAGATTGATTGTTTATTGATCAAACTGATGATGTTCTACCCGAGATCATCAGATATAAGATTGTTGACTGAGAGATAATCAAATCTTACCCATGACCAATGCTATTCATGTCATTAAGCGAGAATAGGTATGAATTGATAATCCCATAACCAAAGCCCCATCGGATATGCATCCCTAGTAATCTAGTCAACTTGATACACCCGCATTAGTTTTATTGTTTTTTAAATTGAATTGCGATTGTAGTGACAACATTCTCAATTCCCCCATCCTTTTACTTGTTGTTTTGGACAATTACTCTCATCTTGAACTCAATTCTTTATAATCCCAATTTGGCTACCCCAAGTCCCTTGGGTACGACTCCAACACTCGTTGGGATTATAAATTTTGTTTTACTGCACGATCACTGTGACCTCCTAATTTGGAGATCATGATTTGAGCGTTCATAAAAAATAGCGTCATTGTCGGGGACTTGAGTTGATTGCTTTTTTTTATTGTTGTTTTGAAGTCACCATGAGAGTACTTGTTTCTTTTATTTTGTTTGTTATTTGTGTTGTGATTAAGCAGGCTAGCCTATGAATGAGGCCGACGACAACGAGAATGTTGACGGCTTCATGGAGGCCGATGAGGCTAAGCCTATGATGCAAGGGGGTGTAGGTGCAATCCGCCTACCCCCCATGGTGGGAAATTATGTTTTTCATGTGACTAGCACCATGATCCACTTAATCCAAATGAAGGGCCTATTTGGTGAAGCAGCACATGAAGATGCAAACTGGCATACTCAGAATTTTTTGGAGATTTTCCAACCGTTCATCTTTCAACATATCTCCCAAGAGTCCATCTGATTATGCCTATTACCTTTTTCCTTGACGGGGGAAGCCACGACATGGTTGGAAGAGTTGCCAGATGACTCTATCACATCTTGGGCCAAGTTGGTTGAGGCATTTACCTCGAGTTTCTTTCCTCTATCTCGAATGATGAAGCTAAGAGATGAGATTACTAACTTTAGGCAGCTCCTGGATGAACCACTTCATGAACTTTGGCTAAGATTCAAAAAGAAGCTTCTCTTGTGTCTAAGTCATGAGTTGTCAAACAATGTGCTCCTACAAAGCTTTTATCGATCATTGAACTCAATGAATAAATTGGTGGTTGACAACCTTGGAGGTGGCACCTTCATGGACTTAGAGTTCCCCATTGCCTCAACTTTGTTAGAGCGAATGACGAAGACCACTCAAGCTTGGCATACAAGAGAAGCGGATGTGCTAACTTTGGGAAGACCCTCATCTATCTTGATTAATGAAACAAGGAAAAAGGAGGAGGAGCGATATGAGACAATGGACAAAATAATGACACAAATTGATCCAATGGCCAAACATGTGATGGGAGCTGGTGGTGCTAAGACAGTTAATGCAGTGAGTACACCAAAAATCAAAGCTAGTGATGATAAGCTCATGACTGTGGTGGATGGAAAGCTATATTTTGTGTCGGTGGGTTCTCATCCCGGTTATTATCGCCCAAGGGAGGAGAACCAAGGTTGGATTTAAGACAAAGAAAGAGACTGAAATTGGAGGGATAGAGACAAGGATGGTAATCATTTCAATCACCAGAGTTTGAATCCGTATATCCCTTCAAACAAGGCGGACTCTCTCTACCAACCTGGAACAAATAACCCCGACCATTCCAAGTTGGAGGACATGCTGTCCTTGGTTCTGAAGAAGGTGGACACCACAAATATAGGAGTGAGCAAACTAAAGAGTGAGGACTCAACACTTCACCAAACTGTGAGCTCCCACTCAGCCTCAATCAAGCATTTTGAGGCCCAAATGAACCACCTCTCAAGCCAAATAAACACAAGGATGAAAGGGACATTGCCTAGGGACACCATCACCAACCCAAAAAATGATTAAGGATAGAGGCAATATCATCGTGTCGCGATGTTAAATCAAGCGCTGCTTGGAAGGCAACCCGAGTTTCTTTATTTGTTTTTGGTTATCTTTTGTTGTTTTTGGTATTTTTTGTAGGGAATGCATGGATGGAAAATTGAACAAGGGAAAGCAAGGCAAAAAGGGGACGTGCGATGGACTGTACAGGAATTTGTGCGTGTCACATAGCCTATTGCATGGTAAAACAGATGCCTGAAGGAAATTTGAAAATTTGGAGGCGACGTGCGCTAGGCCGTTCAGACCGCACGAGCCCAAGTGCGTGTTTCACCTCTGTCGCATGGTGAAACAAATACCTGGGCAAACCTACGGGAGAAAAAGGGGCATGTGAGACATGCCATGCGGTCCGCACCTTCTCTCATGCGAATCACATATCGCGGTGCACAAGTGGTAAGTTTGAATTCTAATTGACCTAACTCGTTGACAGACCCGACTCGGAGATGATCCGGCCAACCTTTCTTCTTCTTGTTACTTTAAAACAACCTTTTCTCTTCTTTTTCCACCATTTTTTTCCTCAAACCCTTATAATTTCTCCCAAAACTCTCTCTAAATCCCTCAAACCTCTCAAAAAATCATCTCCTCCTCTCACCCACAATCTCCACCACTCCATTACCACTACCGTCGTCATCTCTCCGGGAAGGTTTCGCTGGTCACCATTGTTGAAGAATTAAAAGCATCAACTTTCACTTCTCCCTTCGTAATCTTAACTTGTGGTAAGTTCCCCAACGTTAAATACTTGTTTTTATGAAGGTTGGGAACTCATATTGTGAAGCATGCTTAGTAGAATTACCATGTTGGTTTTGGGTGAGATCCACAAATTTTGGGTCCCCAGTTTCGAGGTGAATTGATGAGTTTGCTTGCTTCCAACTTGGTAGAAATTTAATTTTGATAATGCAGGTTGATTGGTAGTGATTTTTAGCCTTGAATTATGTGTTGGGGTGAAGTCTGAGTAACCCACTTGTGATGAATGAATGATTTGGCCCGATGATAGATTGGGTTACGTCGTTCTTAAGGGTAAATCATCATTTGTCATGAGGTTTTGATTAAAAGTTGACTCTTGAGGCTGTATTTTGCTGATTTTAAACCCATAATTATTGATTAGCATTATATTTGGGGTATATTGTGCGGGGAAGGGGTTAGTTATTGCTGAAATTGTGGATATTCATTGTGCAAGTGAGGGATTGATGTTCCCAATGATAGATGGGGTAACGTGATCTTAAGGGAAGTCGTTGAGTTCCTTTCTTGCTTGCTATTATGTCAATGAAAATTTGGGGAGGTCTGAGTACCTGGAATTTATGGTCATGATACCCCTTGTCCCCATTGTTTAATGTTGATTGGGTCGCATGAGGCACCACACCATGTTGAAAATACAAAGCAGGTCACTGATCTGAGGGGCGACACCTGCTGCAAAACACACTTCTAATAGTGCGACTCGCACCAGCTTCGCACCTCAATGGAAAATCCTTGTAGGATTTTATCTGCTTGTGAGATAGCACATGTGACACGCTTTCTCTCTTGTGCATTTTGCATGTGGTCCGCACAAGCCGACATTCACCTACTTTGTTTTTCCAATCCTTTGCATTCCATCCTTTGTAGTTTGCTAACTTCTTTTTAGGTTTTGTTTTTGTTTTTAGCTCACAATCTCTGTGTGCAGAATATGTCTTCAAACAGGTGAAAGACTAGAAGCCAACCTAGGCAAAGGTCTCCTGCTGAAGAAGCGAGGCTCCATTTTGGAGTAGAGGGCATGAAAGCCTTCTACAAGTGTGACAAAGATAGAGGATTCAATGTGGAGCAAAGTTTTAAGTTGGTCGAGGTTGGGGATGAGCTACCTAACATGCACCAACAATTCACTAAAAGACAATGGCAGCCCTTTCAAGATGTACCCGACGGGTATTATGAGGAAATTATGCGAGAATTCTTTGCAGCTTATCAGGCTACACAGGACTCCAAAGAATACAGAGGGCCTGTGGATAAATTTCCCAACCTGGACTCAGTCATAGTCAGGGGAAAGAAAGTTAGCATCACCCCCGCTGCCATCAATGCTGTCTATTGGGGACACCTAATTGATCCTGCACCAACCCTCATGGCTAAGTTAATGGCTGACTCAAAGCCATACCAGGAGACAACCCCCGTCATTGCTCAAGATGTTCCCCTTTGGGGCACTATAGGGGGAGATATCCCAAGGAGGTCCTTAATCTTCTAGGCTCGTCTTTGGTATGATCTTATTCGCAACGGCTTCTTGCCTTCCCAAAATGATTAGAAGATAACCCAAGAGGGGGCCATTCTAATTGCGGCCATTATAACGGGGGAGCATGTGAAATTTGGGGAAATAGCGGCTATGGTGATAAGGATAAAAGCTCATTGAGGAAATGACTCTTTCCCCTCCCAGGTGCTGATCACTAAGCTTTGTTCCAAGGACGATGTCCCTATCCTCAGTTGTGACAAATCCACTCATTGACCATTGACCTTGATAGGAAAATAGACAGGGATGCCCCCAGGTTTAAGAAGCAAATGGTTAAGCAATCGAGTGGGGTTGACAGTGATGAGCTTGGTGCTAGGGCAGAAATTTAATCCCCCTACAGGACTACTTCTGAGGCACCTACACATACCCTAACCCCCTCAATGACCAAGAGCAGCCTTCAAGACATGGTTAACAAAACTCATAGCAATGAGAAATAGCTTACCGACGTAGCTGCTAAGCTACCAGGAATAATAAATAAGGCTGTCAGGAGTGCAGTTAAGGCGGTGGTGGATAGCTTGAACACACTGTGTAAGAGGGTTGTTATCATGGAGGGGGAAATCACAACACTCCAGAGGGATGGTGACAAAGCCAAAGGTAAGGCTATGGTGGTAAAAGCAGATCTGACTACCCTACCTCTACCTCGTTCCATTCCCAAACCCTTAGATAGCTTGTTTGCAGCCTATGCAAATGAGGAGTTGCCTGGCAATAAGGATCAAGAGTTGGGCGATATTCAAGATCCATATTTTCAGAGGGCCCTCCATTCCTCCACACTTTTCGCTCACTCTCGAAAGGGTGGTGCTGGCATGAGTGAGAGATCCCCTGATGAGGAAGCAGTTGTCGATGATGATGATGAGGACTAGTCCTCCAGGGAGTTCCACCCCTCTTTCCCATTGCACTATGAGCATTGAGGGCAATGCTCCTTTTATGGGGAGAGGGTGGCTTTACTTTCTTGTGTTGGCTTCCGTGAGTGGGCTTGAGACATTTTATTTCCCTTGTCGGGCCTTGTTGACATTCTATTCTACTAGATTATGTGGCCCTTGTCGAGCATATTTGGATGACTATGATGTTTATTACCCTTGCCGGGACTTTAGATTTCATTTTGTTTTTATGTTTTGTTTTGATCTTATTTGTGCCCTTTTCGGGCTTGAATTTTATTGATTAAGATAGTGTTATCGGGTTGGTCTTACATGCTCCATTGTCTTACTACCCGTGCTTTGCAAATGCACTAAAGGCCTACGTCGAGGCTTGTTTTAAAATGAATAATGAGCGTGTAATTCGGATTTCACCTTGTTAATAGTAGTTTAGAAATAAACTCTGAGGGTTTTCTTAATACCATGGTTCTTTCCAAGGAGCAAGAGTTTTGATTTTTTTTTTCTTCTCTTTTGTTTTTGTAGGTGGAACCGGGTTGGTGTTTCCCTATGATAGATTGTGAGGCAACTTTCTTAAGGGAAAAATGCCAAGTTTTAGCTTAGAATTGAATCCGTAGTTCTTTGTCGCGAAATGGGCCCACCAAAAAATTTCTCCGGGCAAATTGTATTGATAATAAAAGAAAGAAGGGAAATGAATTTATGAGGAAAAGCATTCTCTTGTCATGACTTGCACACTCTTGCTTTGTCTTGATTGACTCACAAACGAGTGTGTAATGAACTCGGAATAGCTTGTCAAAAATCATTTGCCCCAATTGATTGGGAGACTAATGAAAGAGGTCTTGTGGCATGATGCCTTGTGTGGTGAGGCTTTACCTTGATACTTATGCATAAGTGTCATCTAGAACTTGCCCCGAATATGATTCAAGGCGAAATTCTAGGTGTGACCGAGCTTGAAAGATGACCTTAGGCCCTCTTTGACAACCACTTCACCCAAATGACTTCCTACGACATCAAATCCTAGCGAACACCTTTTGAGCTTATGACCGTTCTTTGGCACCTTATAATACCTTTACCTTTTTGGAACATCTATTTTGGCGCCCATCCTCCCTAATTTCTTAAAAAATAAAATTTAGGCTAAAATCCGACATTTGGGAGGGGGGGGGGAAACGAAAGATAACATTGGCAAATGCCTAATTGTGGGGGTGCATATGATCAAAGGAGGAGAAGAAAACAACTGCACTTCAAGTGAAAGGTAGCACCTTGATTTTGAATTGAAAATTGCTCCAAAAGACCAATCCAATGAGAAAATTGAAAAGCAAAAATATGTGTTACCAAGTGAAGGTGGTGTAAGGAGTTTAAATGATCATGAGTAAAAAGGAGAGTTCTTGGGTTATGTGAGGTAAGAATAAGGTGAAGTTGAAATTGAAAAATGTGAGCGGTGTTCTAAATTAGAACAAAGAGCATTAGGGGGGTGTAGTCACTTGATCCAAATGATATCCTCACCTTTTCCCTAGCTAACATCGTAACCCGCAAGTCCTTGGTGATTCCGAGCTTGACTACCCTACATTAGTGGCGATATACATGAAGGGCAAACCTATGGTTCGACGCGTATGCACTTGAACTTCCTTGAGAGAGTGAGAGTCTTCTTGGTTCTCCTATAATC